>CM057344.1:531843000-531927690 GCA_030015575.1 Agapanthus africanus
TGATTATCATATCTTACGATATACGACACGATACGATACGAAGAAAAAACGATAACCAGTTATACGATTCATTCATAACCTTGCATCCTATGACAAAACAACTTACATTTGAGTGAATTCATTAACATGTTTGTGTATATGAAAGAACGTAACTTTCAGTTTGTGACCAAAGATTCACTAATTGATGATCATTATGATTAGAAAACCTTGCACAATTGTTATTGTCAAGCTAATTATTGAATTCGCTAGATTGTATGATGATTTACATAAGCAATCAAGGTTGCATGGACATGGATATGGACATGACACGATGCAATACAAAGATACGACAAAATCTCAAATATAGGATATAGGGACTCGTGTGGACATATATATGTGCAACTTAAGGAGTTGCCTACGTGACTCTTCATGAGAGGCCATACCTCATAAATAAATGCCAATGTAATTATGAAGGCTCGTGTATTTATGAGCTAAAAATATTCATGAAATGCAAAATGAGTGACTCCTTAAGTTGCAATCTAAGGAGTCAACCTTAGGGCCACTCGATATATATATATATATATATATATATATATATATAAACTAAAATATCAAACTGCTACAAGAGCATAACACAAGCAAAATTAACAAATTTAACATTTAAATGGACACATCATAATAATGTTTGTCATTTTTCAAATTTAACACCAATAATATCCGGAATACAAAATGAAAAGTGAAGAATAAGTCGTTCCTAAAAGTAAAACATCCAAAAGATACATTGTAACGGTACGTCCATAACATACAATGTTTTAAAAGTGGAAAAGAAAAACGGAGCGGCCGAGAAGCCAAAATGCTTAAGCAGCCGCTTAGAAATCAGAAGAGTGTTTCATCAATTTTCTTTTTCTTGTCAATAAATAATAATTCTCATTAGGTTCTAACTATTTTTATGTTCCTTTTGTACTAGCAAATACCTAAATTTAATCCAAAATTGCACAGACAATTTATTATTTACTAGAATATGCTTAAATAATTCAATGCAAAATTGTAATTTTTTAAAGATTTTATTAGCTTATAGTGCTTATAAGTTTTTCAATACCCAGCATTAAGCATCATAACTCAAATCAGTAAAAAACTTACCAAATTATCAAAAAAAATACCAAAATGATTGTGGCCCAAAACCATGTGGAGTCGAAATCGAATTGGAATTTCCATATCGAAATTGAAAAGCCACGCGAAATCGAAATAGAAAACTCTAGGATAGATTGAAATCGATTCAGATCTCGATTTCATAAACCTAAAATTATGGAGTTTTGAAACATAAATTTTGAAGTGTTTCAAAATCGAGCAGCTCGACAACCCTGACATTCATCGAATCGAGTACGAAGGAACGTGGAAAAGTAGAAAAAGAAAAGAACGGGATGTTGTAATAATTGATATTTGTGTATTCTTATTCCAATAACAATACTCATATACCCTTTATAACAATTATGAGGTGTATACACCAATAAAATAGTTTATGCAATATTACTCGCTTAAGCAGGATAAAGTGGAGCGGTAAAACCTGTTTGTCTGTTTAAGCGGCCGTTTTTTAAAACACTGTTAACATATACTAAAAACATGTATAAGACATAGGACGGGCACAAGACACACATGCAATACATATATGACATGTATACGGCGTGTCGATGTGTGCCGTGCAAGTGCCGGTGTTCGATACATGTCGGACAAGGACATAGAATACATACACAACCACCCGCCGGAAGTGTCCATACAACCTAGCAGCTTAGAATTATTGATGCACAGAAGCAATTGATACATGGAGATATCCCTGGAATTGTTGATCCCTATGCTACCTCTGAAGCTTACAAATATCTTTTATGTTAACTTATTTCCGTTATAATGTTAATATTAAAGAAGAGATAATCTATCGATCCAATTATGAAGGTTACATTGGGATGTGAAAGGGTCACATTCGCCCTTGACTGCATGACTTATTACTGCAGGCCTACCTGCTTGTGCCACAACCCTTATATTATCTACAGTTCCTTTGCCCAGAAATCTAACTCCATTCAGATTAATGCTATGTTGACTTGAGGGAATGTGGTTGATGTGTCTTCCCTCATTAGGTGGTGGTAATACTATTGTATGGATTATGATTAATTATATTGACCGCGTAAGTTATATAGTTGATAATATCGATATCCATGATTAGCCTTTTCAAGTATGACAATGAAGCTGGGGACAACTCTATCTTGGGAAGCTTAAATTATAAAAAAAATATTTGATAGTTTAAAGTCATAGACGTGGTAATATATTGATATGCTTAAACTAAATATGCCATCAGATGAAAGAGAAGCGTTTTGATCCTTATATCGATTTACATGAGAAAAAGTCTCCAGAGTTGTGGAATCCCAGGAACTACTTTTTCGCCAAAATGATTCTTTGGACGTATTAGTTCTTGCATTTATTTATCAATAGAATAGAAAGAAGTACAAGAAAGTGTTTTTTTATTCCTCATAGAAGTTTGTGATATGACAGTAAATCAGAAAAGGGTTAACCACATGTCTTTTTTGATACTCCGGATCAAGCCCGAGCAATGTTAGTATCAACTAGTCCAACCATAAGATCCTTTTGTTTTTGGAGGAAGTAGTAGGGTCCTAATCCATTTCTTTAGCCAGTCCTTTATTTATTTTAAAGAGCAGTTTATTCCATTCCGCATCTCGTGTATATCAGAACATGTTGAGGATGATATATTGGATATATGATTACTTTCAGAAACCAATCCTGCTATTGGGGTATTCTATATATAAATGCCCATTATTCAGTTTTTTTAATGGTGATCACTGAGAAATAAGATCAACTAGCCCACTCATAAGATCCTTTTGTTTTTGGAGGAAGTAAGAAGGTCCTAATCCATTTCTTTAGCCAGTCTTCTATTTATTTTAAAGAGCAGTTTATTCCATTCCGCATCTCGTGTATATCAGAATATGTTGAGGATGATACATTGGATATCTGAGAACTTTCAGAAAGCAATCCTTCTATTGGGGTATTCTATATATAAATGCCCATTATTCAGTTTTTATAGTGGTGAGCACCGAGAAATAAGATCTTATGAAATTTCTTTACCATGAAAGAATTTCTGGTTTGTGTATCGCATGTCTATTGAGAGCACTTGCCAATTTGGTCTTATATCTCGGTCATAATGAAAATTTTCTTGGGATCTCTTGAAGTTTAAGTTAGATTATTTGACATCTTGTTTGGATATAAGTTACCCATTTATTTGGCATCAAATCTTAAATATTATGATGGATTAAATTCTGATTAATGCACATGTTTGTTGGCCTCTATTTATGCATTCAACAAGAAACCGTAAATGTAGTAACTATTTTCATATAATTCTCAATTTGATTTCGGCATTATATTTATTCTAATCTCGACGATCATGTCTTGATTTGTTGAAAATTTTTACCACAAATTTGGCTAAACCCGTCTATTTACTAATTAATTACATTTTATATTTCTTATTTTTTCTTTCTTTGATGCTTTGTTTACAGATACCAACTTAATGTCAAGAAGTCTAAGGTTGATCAATACCCTGCAAAAAAAGTTGTCGGAAGTCCAGTTCCTCATGTTGCAGTCCTCCTAAATAATTCTTATAATGCTGAGGATTTCACAGACGAAATGAAACCAATGTCGAGGTCTCTTGTTGGCGGGAACTTTAACATCTGTAAAATTAGAACAATGGAATTCATGCGTAGTGAATTGAATCAAGGTAAGGCTCTTCTTCACGTGCAAACATCTGTGAGTTATATACAAGTTTTATCTGATTAATATGTTTTCTTTATATAGCTGTTAAGCGTCGGATGGTTATGGCTGAGAAGTCCATTGAGGGTACAGTATATATGCAATATGGGGATGCCGATGACTCTAAGTTTCCTAATATTCATGACCCCATGCTAATATTGCCCACCACTGTAAGTTACCTCTTATCTTCTATGATGTATTTTGTTGAATAAATAAGCTCCCACAGGGTTGTTTTCTTTTCTGCACCCCCCTCCCCAAAAAAAAAATATCTAGTTTTTTGTTGAATTTAGTATTTGCAATTAGATTTCTTCAAATCCATTGCTTGATTTTCAAACTATTGTGGCAGTATTTCCAAATTCAAAGCTATTTTTTGTTGTTTGCTTGACAAAAACCAAGGAAAGGCATCATTTCTTGCAAAAAACTAATTATGTGTTTGGTTGAAAAAAATAATTTTACGATATTAAAGCTGATGTGATACCCATAATAAAGAGAAATACTTTTACCTACCCACTAGATTTACAAACCTGTATGTATCCTAGAGATAAATGGATGGGGCTCATACCATTTAGATTTTGGCCATACATGGGGTCCATGGTAGAATGCGGGTAGAAGTAAAAGTGTGTAAGAATAGTATTTCTCTTTAATAAATGCTAATTTAGCAGTTATTTTAATCTGCAAGTTGCAGCCAATTTTCTGCAACAACTGCTGCAAAAATGATATATCGTTTTCATTACTCCATTCTCAAATCTTTGTTAAAATGTTACGAACTAAACATATGAAGTGGATTGTTATTGCAACAATTGTTGTAGGCATCTCCATTTCCTAAGTACAAAACTACCCTTAATTTAATTATCAACACTGTCCATTTTCTTCACTTGGAACCAACTACATCATCAGCATATATCTCCTTTCTCCAGTAATCTAACCATATTAAATTTTCCATCTTTCATCAGAACCAAGCCGATTTACTCGCTGCTCAGTTCTGCTCAGTGGTAAGATATCCGTTTCCAACTTCCATTTACCCAATTTCAACAATCGTTTACTTCCTTTAACATTAATGATTTCTTCTCATTTCATATCCAGATTGTAGATGAAGACGGATACCAAAAAAGTGAGGACCAAATCCAAACCTTTGTAGGCCACTTAGGTTCAAGTCCTCCCAATGCTCCAACAATGGTAGACGAAACCCCACCAGAAATAAAACAAGAAATAGTAGCAGCTCCAAGTCCGCTCTCTAATTTATCGGGCCCACCTAATTCTAACACCTCACAGAATCTCCCAAATAGCCCGCGGATGCTCTCTTCAGCATCCCAACCGTATTTCCAAAGGGCACAGCAGCTTGACCAAACTTCACTAGCTCAACAGCAACAAATACACCAACAGCTTCAACAGCCTCAGATCCCAAGACCCTCATCTATACTTACGCAAAACCCCCTCTCACAATTAATCGGACAAAACCCGATGCTCGCAAACAAATCAGCAGCCCATTTACAAATGCAAATGCTACAGCAGCAGCAGCAGCAAAATCCGATGCAAAGGAAAGTGATGATGGGTTTAAGTAACAATATTGTTGGGCTCGGTGGGCTTGGGAATATAATGGGAATGGGCGGGCTCAGGCCCATGTCAGGTTTGAGGCCCAACCAAATGAACATGGCCCCGGGCCCAATGTCAAATTTTGGGTCTGGGATTAGGCCTAGCTCGCTTACGGCTGATCAAGCTGCCGCAATGGCACAAAAGTTGAAGCAGGTTCAGCAAAATAGAGCTGCTTCTGGGATATATGGGGGCATTCCTAACTCCATGCTAGGGCATGCAATGAACAGAGCAAATATAAATCAATTGCAGCGCAATGCATTAGCTTCGATGGGCCCACCCAAGATCCCAGGCCAGAATTTTTACCAGCAGCAGTTAAGTCAGCAGCAGCAGCAGCAATTGCAGCAGCAATTGAATCAGCAGCAGCAACAATTGAATCAGCAGCAGCAGCAGATGAGCCCGCAGAATGCGATGAGCCTGCAGTTGAGTTCGGGGGTGTTACAGCAACAGATGAATAATAATAATAGTATTATAACTAATAATAATAACAGTGGGAATGTAGGAGGAGCGGCGCCCACAAGCCCGCAGCTCAGCTCGCAGATGCATAATGGGAGCATTACGAGCTCGCTAATGGAGCAGATACAGGGTTCGAATAAGAGCAACAATGCATAAATTATTATTTTTTTGTTCATTTAATCGTGTGCTATTGTTTAATTTTGTTATGGGTGGTGGTTTAGATTTATTTTTTTGTAGTGGCATGATTGATTGTCGGATGTAAATAGCATGGATGTTTTTTTCCTTCTCTTTTATCAATTCTTGTTATATCTTGTTATATCTTTATGAATAATGTAAATTCTCATGGGGTTGTATTTTATTTTTTCTCTTCTAGGGATTTTTTGGGGTTCATAAAGTATTCATGACTTTTTATTATTTATTCATAAATTTTCCTTTAAGATGCTATAACTAGTAACTACAGCTAGGGGTGTTGTGGGATTAAAGAGTCCAGAACTGAAGAGGTAGTAGCGGTCCATTAAGAAAATAATAAAAATAAACCTCTTTCTATGGTGTTAGTTGTCAGATGCAAAGATTCATGTGAGTTCTTAGGATATCGAAAGTAAAATAGCTGATTGTATTATACTACACTAGATCTTAAGGATTCATCGTAGCATGTGCAGAATGGAGAAGGAATGATTAATGACGGTATGGAATATTCTCTTTTTTCATTTTATATTTGTAGAAGGAGAGAAAAAAAGAAAGAGAAAACATAGCTCACCAATCAATTTTGATTTGAAGACATTCTTTCCATTTACATTATATAAGGGAGATGAAATATGTAGCCATCTAAATATGATAAATAAAAAATTTTGCTATTCTTTTTTTAGATGAAAACATATTTTCTTTACTGTTGCATTAAAAAGAAGAGATGAAATACACTACAACATTTACTTCTCTGTAACCACATTTTTTGCTTTACTTCTTGGATTAAAAATTATATATATATTAAGAAGTCATTACTCATGTTTTAAGCTATTAATTAGATTTTTTTTAGTTAAACGAAGGTGAACACCCCGCATTTTCATTAAAAGATATATTACCGAAACTACAAAAGGATTAAAAAACAAAAAAGAAAAGGGAAATAAAAACAAATACAAGTTCGACCACAATAAGCGGAGAACAAAGCCCACCATCCAAAAAACTGGTAACCTACATCAAACTATCTAAAATGTAACAAATTGAGCACTCATTCCTGCCAATTCTAATGCGATATCTTTCTAAGGCTCATGCGGAAGCAATCGTCCATCTAAACGCATGCTCTGCCCTAACAAATTTCGTTGTACCCACTCTGCCACGTGGCAATCCCCAATTGGGTCCACTGACCTCTCTACATTTACCTTATAACCATTACATTTACTTAATAATCATTACTCTACTTCTATTGAAACTGTCACTGTTTTATTATACGCAGTACTTATCTAGTGAATATAAGAGTTACTTAATATATATATATATATATATTGGTAACTTATAAGTGTAGTAGATTTTACTAAATGTAGTAGTTATATGCTAAATATAACAAGTATTTAATAAATGTAGTGATCATCTGCCAAAAGTAACAAAGTAATATTAGAAAATTGAAAAATAAAAAATAGAGACTTAAACACATGTAAGGTTTTTGGGTAGGTTTTTCAAGTTTTTCTCTTCGGCCAGAGGGTTTTTTGGACCTGGGCTCATTTTTCCTCAGACAATGCATTTCTCTACTTCACCTACTAACATGTTTTAAAAACAACCAATTTTTTTTTTTTTGTGATGATTTCTGTAGTATTCTTTTTACATATTCTCTTGACTTATCGGCTAGCCATGAGATATTAAATTACCAATTCCTTCTCTCTTCAACCTTTTTTTCTTCTTTATTAAAACGTGCATATAGTTGTTCTAATTTATGGGAGTGAGTTTTATGCCTGACTTTTCCTTTTGACATCTCTTGATAGTGCTCGATATTGGCGACCTCCAAGATCAGGACACGTGGCAGATGACGTGTCTCAAGACTCAGAAGAAAGGGCCCACAGGAGCCGACCAGGCCACCCTGTGCCCGACCTGCAAGCGCAAACTGGCCCACCTCGGGGCCCCCTGCGAATTAGCCTCCTCGGCCTCTCAGCTCGCCCCGAGCTGCTACAAGACCAAGACTCATCGGCCTCCTCGCTCGTCCCCGAGCCCCCGGCCGAGGCCTCTTTCCTCGGCCCTCCGACCAACTCCACCACTCACAGGCGTAACCGCCGCTCCGCAAATCTCGCCATGCGCAGATTCTACGCCAACAACATCCCACGTTCCACGCTATCACGATCCCCATTAAGAGGCGATCCGCTCTCTGCGCGAGCGTGATGTCGGGAGCGTAACTGCCGGTGAGATCCTCGCGCCTGCTGCTGCGTGCCACCACCGCTATATAAACCTCCGTCACAGAGGGGTCAGGTAAGCCATTCTTCACACTTACGCCGTTACTCTGCTCGGATCTCGTCACTAACTTGAGCGTCGGAGGGTCCTCGGTGGTACCAAACCACCCCGGGACTTTTTTGCAGGTACTCGGCGACAGCCTCCTCACCCCACCTTCTCCTTTCAAAACCAATTGAGACCCACATGCAACGAAGGACAGCCGGTCAAGTTCACTTCGAGATCAACGGAAGACAACATCTGACGGAGCCCCGAGAAGGAGCCCCATCAGTTGGCGCCGTCTGTGGGAAGAATAACTCCACAAAATACAAAGTTGGCCTTCCGATCTCCGCCCGCATGGCAACCGATTCCTCTAAGGATCCAAACGCCTGCTACCGCCTCCCTCGCAACGGGGACGCAGGTGGACCCTCGCCCAAGGTCGTCGGTCTCTCCGCAGGCTGCCGCCTCACAGGCTCCGGCGGCCGCCCGGCCAAAAGGGCTAGGGGCCAGGAGCCCATCACCTTTGGTGACGAGGATCTCCACGGCATATCTTTGCCCCATAGCGACCCGCTGGTGGTCGTAACGCGGATTCACCAATACGAGGTCCACCGAATACTCATCGATTCAGGCAGCTCGGCGGACATCCTCTTCCACGACTGCTTTCTGCGAATGGGGATGGCCCCAGCAGACTTGAGGCCGACCTCCCACGTCCTTTCGGGATTCACCAACCACTCCGTCCCGGCGTAAGGGGTGGTCACCCTGCAGTTCATGATCGGGGAGCCCGGCCGCACGTGCATGCTGCCAGTGGACTTCATTGTGGCTAGGGTCCCCTCGGCCTACAACGTCCTCCTCGGCCGGCTGACGCTGAACTCCCTCCAAGCCCAGATTTCGACATACCACCTGGCGATGAAATTCCCCCTCGACCAGGGTGGGGTGGGCCGGGCCTACGGAAGCCAACGGGTCGCGGAGGTAGGTATGACAGAGGCATCTCCCCCCGAGCAGCACGCTGATAGCGCCGATGCATGCGGCGGCATAGAGGGGTCCCTGGACACCCGGGACGAGCGAAGGAGGTCCATGGGGCACCGGTCGAGCCGCTGACCGAGATGCCCTTAGCGGAAGGAGACCCAGGGAAGACCGTCCAGGTCGGGACACTCCGATGGGAACCCAGCGGGATGACTTGACCGAGTTTCTCCGGAGCAATTCCGACGTCTTCGCCTGGGCCCCAGCCGACATGCCTGGGATCGACCCCAAAATCATCTCCCACAAGCTCGGGGTCGATCCTACGGCCCGACCCGTCAGGCAGAAGAAAAGAAACTTCGCCCCGGTCAAGCAAAAGGCCATCGAAGAAGAAGTTGACCGACTCCTCGCCGCCAACTTCATCAGGAACGTACCCTACTCGGAGTGGCTGGCCAACGTGGTCCTGGTCAAGAAGTCGAGTGGGAAGTAGCGTATGTGCGTCAACTTCACCGACCTCAACAAGGCCTGCTCTAAGGACAACTTCCCGCTCCCCCGCATAGACCAGCTCGTCGACAGCTCGGCCGGGCATGAGCTCCTGAGCTTCATGGACGCTTTCTCCGGCTACAACCAAATCCGCATGAACCCTGATGACGAAGACATGACCGCATTCACGACGGACCGGAGGGTGTACTGCTACAGAGTGATGCCCTTCGGCCTCAAGAACGCCGGGGCCACATACCAGAGGCTGGTCAACCGCATGTTCAAGCCGCAGATCAGCAGAAACATGGAGGTCTACGTTGACGACATGCTCGTCAAGTCCGTCTTGTCGGCCGACCATGTCAAGGACCTGGGCGAGGCGTTTAAGGTGCTCCGCAAGTTCAACATGAAGCTGAACCCCACCAAGTGTTTGTTCGGAGTTACCGGAGGGAAATTCCTCGGGCTCATGCTCACTCACCGAGGGATTGAAGCTAACCCGGAGAAGATCGATGCCATCCTGAACATGACCGCACCCAGGACCAACGTCGAAATCATGCGGCTCACAGGACGGATCGCCGCTCTGAGCCGTTTCATGTCCAGGTCGGGGGAGAAGTGCCTCCCATTCTTCAAGGCGCTGAGGAAAATTCCAAGGTTCGAGTGGTCGGAAGATTGCCAAGCCGCCTTCGACCAACTGAAGAGGCACCTCGCAACACCGCCCCTGCTCACCCGGCCCGTGGAAGGGGACGAGCTGTCGCTGTACATGGCAGTATCCGACCAAGCAGCAGGGTCGGTGCTCGTCCGAGAGGCCGAGGGGGTGCAGAGGCCAGTGTACTATGTGAGCCATGTATTCAAAGACGCGGAGACGAGATACCCCGCCATAGAGAAGATCGTCCTGGCCCTCGTAGTAACCTCGCGGAAGCTGCGACACTACTTCCAAGCACACACCATCATCGTCCTCACTGAGCGCCCCTTGGGGGCTATCCTGGCAACGCCAGAATCCTCTGGCCGTCTAGAGAAATGGAGATGGGAGCTGTCTCAATTCGACATAAGGTATCGCCCGAGGCAAGCCATCAAGGCGCAGGCCCTGGCCGATTTCGTCGTTGAATGCACCATTCCTACAAGGAAGCAGGATCCCGCGCCGCCCCTCGCAGCCCGGTATCCTAACCAGGAAGGCCCTAGCTCGGCCCCGGAGTGGGTCATCTACGTCGACGGGTCTTCCACCGAGGAAGGTTGCGGTGCCGGCCTCATTATCCGGGGCCCGAACGAAGCCGAGATGGAGTATTCCTTGAGGCTCGGTTTCAAAGCATCGAACAACGCGGCGGAGTACGAAGCCCTCCTAGCCGGACTGCGCATGGCCGTCGGGCTGGAACTGAAGGTCGTTCGGGTCCACAGCGACTCAGCCCTGGTCGTCGACCAAGTAACCGGCCGCTTCGAGACTCGGGAGCCCCTAATGATAAAATACCTAGACGAGGTGAGGAAGCTCCGAAAAAACTTCGATGAAGTACAGGTGGAACAAATACCCAGACAAATGAATGCTTAAGCAGACGCCCTGAGCAAGTTGGCTTCATCATACTCGGCCAGCAACAGGCGGTCGATACTCTTCGAAACCTTGGCCCGACCCTGTTAGTTATATGTATGACCTAGAGGCCATTACTGTACATTGGATGTATATTGTAGTGGATGCTGGGACATATATAGGTAGGACTTTCTTGCTCGACATGATAGTACGCTATCTGGTTGCTCTTTATCTTAACATGTATACTTTCTGTCTCTCTGTTACATGTTGATAAAGCCCTTAGGATGTGTACTCGACTTCCAGGACTATGATGCAGATCATACTAGTGGGGCCTGGGTAGTCCATGAGTACATCCTTCAATATTCCTAGTCGTGGGAATATCGAGACGAGGCATCGATATTCCAGAGTAGACTAGCGTATATCTTCTCGACCCATGTGATGGGCGATGGATGATCCCATATCCATTGGTGTTTGACATCAGAGATGGTATGCGGGTGCTCAGTAGAGACTGGGTACACTGAACGGACTCTCCGAGAACTCCCAGATGGTATTATACCTCACGTCAGATGGCAGTTCTCTGGTGACACTGGTACAGCTTAGTCTGTTGACCCGAGATCGTCATAAAGTCTTGTGTGTCTCCCACTGTGCTTTGATTTCCACCCTACCACGGCTCTACTGAGTCGTGCAAACAGATGGTTTTTGGGTACAGTCCCGATTCACATGGAGGCAATGAGCGATAGGAGGGGATTCGTCTCTCCCGGTATTGGGGGTTGATGTTGCGCTATGCTCGACTGGCCATAACAGGAAATCCCTGGCCAGGGTTGCAGTGATCTACTGGTAAGTGTTATCAGTAGTTTCACACATGTTATGGATCACACGTCGGCATGACTTATCGAGCTATTGGGGTCTGACGTTTACCACCCCTAGGCGAGATATGCGACATATCAGACGAACTGACCGGACTGTACGGTAAGTGTTACTGGTTGGATTCACAGGAGTGTGAGCGGGCTTGCTCGTCGATCTTCTGATCGCTCAATACCTGGGTGGCCGTTACGTTTAGCAGACCGCTTGCGGCTTGTGGGTGTTTGATATGATCATCACCTGCTGCCGGCGTATTGACGAGTCTTTAGAGTCCTACACAGAGGTTTCCTGGCTCAAGCGAAACGAAATAAGAGCGCATATGAGATATGTGCGGGACCAAGAATAATGCGTGTATGTGATATCGTATTCCATTCTCGCGATGAATGTATCGAATGGTTGTATGCGATATAACCTAGTTATCGAATCAAGGATTGATTCGATAAGCCGATACATTGGATACTAGTCGGTTATATGCGATATGACCGGATCGTTAAATCAAGTATTGATTTAATGATTTAATGCATAATTATATATTTGATATATTACTTTGCATTAACTAGTATTGGTTCACTTTAAATGGATTTTCTCACTTGATGTACACAAGTTGTATATATGATATACTTTTGTGCACTTGTTTGTATCATGTTTGATGATACATGCTCACTTGGGTTTGTGTAAAGAATTAAACCATGGTTATATGAATGATTAGGGTTTTGTTGATTTTCTTATCTATTTATTTATTTATTTATTTTGGCAAAAGATAAACAGAAAATGGCGGCTTTCTTTGTTTGTTGTTGAAGCTTCATGAAGTTTTGACTAAGTGACCATTTTGTCTTCATGCTTAATGTTCAGATCATAATATTGCATTATTCATTCCCCTATTCTTATTCTTTTTATGAATAAACAGGTACTCTTGACGCACGTTTGTTGCATGTTACAGGATACATGACTTGGATGCGAATACAGTGAAAAAGACGAAAGTTGATACAGAAAAAGGAATTTTGACCAACAAGTAGACGGATCCTAGTCAAGTTGAAGAACAGTGCAAGGTCCAAAATGTCAAGTGAACGGTTAAAAGATCGCTACAAGTATTCACTGAAACATCTGGAGGAGAATAAGAAGCCCAACAGAGAAAATACATATAAAAATACAGAGCCCAAGAACCCCTGAACTAAGCCCAAAAAGTGCAGGGCCCAACTCCCTTCTTTGGCCGCGGAACCGCGGCCAAACCCAGCCTGGCGCCGCGGTTCGGCGGCCATATAGTGCGCATGTCGGTGGATTTTTGGCGTGTCGGTGCGACGGTGCGGGTGTTGGGATTTTTAGGGGTCAAATCTGTAATTGCATGTCTACGAGAGTCTGTAACCCTAGTTTTCATGTTTTCCTATAAATTGTATTCCCAGATCTGTAAAAACCTATGCCTCTTTTCAATCAATAAAATTCAGACTTTCTGGGAGTTTATTCAGATCCGTTCTTCTTGCTTGGAGGGAGCCATCGAATTAGTAAGTAATTTTATTTCTGTTCTTTTAATTAAAATGTTTTCTCATCCCTTAATGAGCGAGTAATCTCCTCGCTTGTTAGGGTTAGCCTTAGGGAAAGGGTTGAGAGATGAGATCTCTCACCCCTTTCAATGCCACATTCACCTAAGAGTTAGAACTCCATGCATGCACGCACAACCGCTCCCTACGGCATCCTACCCCTCGAGGTAACGATGAACCGTAGTATAAAGGGCCGGTTGCGCGTGTTTTCCATAGGGGTTAGGGTAATTATCAACAAAGGAAGGATGCGAATCTAGAGGAAGAAATATCTTCCCAAAAGATTCGGATCTACTTTATTGACAATTACCGTAACACCTAATAGATCCAAAAAAGAAGGCATTGAAAGCGGTGAAGAAAACGTTAATCTCCAAAACTTCCGCTAAACCTAACCCTAGCAAGACTTTTAACTAGATTAATTAGATCCAGTTTTCATAGATTTTTATAAACCAACCAAAACGACACTTTGAATCAACTCGTTAAAACACATAAAAGGAATTTACCCATCTCTGTGGATCGACCCGTACTCACTGGCTAGCTGCGAAGCGACGCCGTTTCTGATTGCAGTAATTATATTTTTGATCGAAAAAATCTCTCTAATCAAATGGCGCCGTTGCCGGGGATGGCGTAATATTTCTTTTTGTGAATTTTCGGGTTGATATAAATTTTTAAAAAAAAAAATTATAAAAATCTGAAAATATTAAAAAATACAAAAATTATCAAATTTGATCTGTTTGAAGGGTGTATCTTTTAAATCTTGCAAGAACAGCGAAGAATTGAGGATCTGGAAATTTACAGATGGCAAAACAAAAATTGGTACGTAAGAACAGAGGGGAATTGAAAGTACAGAACCACAGAATTTTTTCCAGAGCCTGATCCCCTCTTTCCACCGCTCTTCCGCGGCAAAGGTGGGCCCCAGGCGGCGGAACCACGGCCCTTTTAGCTCTTCTCTGTGTAAAAATTGCATGGTAGTTCTCTCCTTCTCCCCTCTGTAACCTACAATATATCCACTGTAAAAATTTTCTGCAGGGTTCTTTGCGCTAAAAATCTTTCTCCCCCTTCTAAATAACAGATTTTCTGCAGGTTTCTTTGCGCCGCGCTAAAAATTGATTGCAAGTGAAATTTTGTTGTTTTGCATAATTTAACCCGACCTTAAGGGGCTAATTGACCAAACTCAGATTGGGTGGGGATTTCATCACCCTTCCCAGGACCCCAGAAAACACCTAAAGCATTTTGCATCGACCACAATTAATTAAAAAAAAGACTAGACTCAGACCTAAGGACATCGAGCTCAATAGGAAAAGGACTAGTATAGGCATCGACCGTTTATCCTAACCGACATTGCGGTGTCTAGGCTAGTGGTTATTAATTAGGCCCACTGTAGTGGTGGTTCCTTCCCACTTACCTGGCCGTATTTGTCCGTGAAGAGGCGGTTTGAGTTCCTATTTCTAGTCCTAGTTAGGAGCTGTCTAGCAGACCTAGGCGACCCTAGATCTAGGCCTGATTGTGCATGTATGGTTGATACATTTGTGTCACGAGTCCCATTTCAAAAACCTCTTTGCAAAACTCACACAAAATTAAAAAAAAAATATAAATCTTTTCAAAAAAAAAACTTGCAACTTGCCGCTAGAAACCTTGCAACTCACTTCCATCACTTCCCTTCACTGACGTTATCTTACCCCCACATTCTGTCTTTCTTTTTTCTGACTACACTACCCCTTTTAGTGTATGTCATTTTGGACTAGGGATACTAACGCCCGATTAGTCCGTGTTTCGTTGGTACCGACCGACGAACCCTTCGACGAACCCTTCGTCGACATTCCGTCCATTTCCTTACCTCCACCTTCAAATTCTTCTTTCGAAGGTATGTCGGGATTCAACCCCAACGATACCTTATCGACGGGAATGATTCTACCTCCGTTAGGTGCGAATAACCCGAATCTTCCGCCTGTTGTAGCGCCCGCACGAGTTGCGCTCCAGGATCTCTTCTACCCCGTCCGCACTTCTTTACCCACATGTCTTTCACCCCCACCGGCAAATGGGGATAATTTTGAAATAAAACCACATTTCATCAATATGCTGCCAAAATTTCATGGTTTGGAATCTGAAGATGCGTATATTTTTATTAATAAATTCCAAAATGTGTGCGCTATGATGAAAACAACCCAATTAAGTGATGCCGCGATAAGGCTAAGGGTCATTCCTTTCACCTTATGTGACCTAGCCGAGAAGTGGCTATATAGCACCGCATCACATTCCATTAGAAATTGGGACGAGTTTGTGAGAGCTTTTCTGAAAAAGTTCTATCCTCATCACAAAATTGCTAGAATCCGTAACGAGATTATACAATTTTCACAGCTTCCTTCCGAACCATTCTGGAAGTGCTTCGAGAGATTTAAAGACCTACTTGTTCAATGCCCTCATCATGGGATTGAAAGTTGGCAACTTTGCCAAACATTATACGAGGGATTGAACGCAGCAACGAAGCAGTTGCTAGAAACAATATGTCAAGGTCATTTTCTTTCCAAGTCTAGCGACGAAGCATGGCAGTTTCTTGAGGATCTTAGTGAGCAAACAATTCAGTGGGAGAGTACCAAGACCACATTATCTTCTTCTGTTGGTCAATTTAGGGCAGGCATACATCAAATAGATATGTCGATTGCTATGAAGGCCGAGATGGCCTCACTTATGAAAAAGCTAGAAGCCATTGAGACCAAAATCTCATCGTCTTCTCCTGCCCCTACTCTACCCACACGAACTGTTTGTGCTTGTTGTTCGAATCCATCGCATCTAACCGAAGAGTGTCCTTATAATGCACCTATTCAAGGACAGGATCAAGTCAATGCTGCATTTCAGCAACGACAAAGAAATGATCCGTACTCTTCGACATACAATCAGGGGTGGAGGAGTCACTCAAATTTCGCTTGGAACCAAAATCAACAAGTCCAAGGGAACAATAATTTTCAAAGACCTCCTCCACAACAACAACAAGCACCTTTACAAACTCAAAACCAGCAACCTTTCCAACAACAACCTTATACAAATCAAACGAACAATTTAGTTCAACCAAATGATGATAAGGTTAACTCGCTCGAGAAAAGTCTAGATGCTTTTCTCAAGCAATCTACAGAATCAGCAGCAAGATTTGAAAGTTATGTTCAATCTTTAATGCATAACAATGCCTCACACGATCAAAGTATCAAATCTATTGAGGCACAAATTGCACAATTAACTGCTGCGTTGAGCGAGATAGAAAAGGGAAAGCTTCCATCTCAACCATTGCCAAATCCCGGTCACCCACAAAACGCATATCACAATCACAATGTAAATGCGGTGACCACGTTGAGATCCGGAAGAGAGTTGCAAAATAATGTGGGAACTCATGATGACATCCCCGCCGGTGGTTCTTCTTCTTCTTCTTCCTCTCCATCGTCACCTTCCCCTTCTTCATTTTCTTCACTTTCTTCTTCACTTTTTTCTTTAGAGCCTATTCTCCACCCTTCACATGGCTCTACTTCTTCTAGCTCGAACGGACCCATTTCTCACAACATGAACACATGTACACCTGGATCCGTTCCTACTCCACATTCTACTCCACAGACATATGACTCAACAAATTTTCAAAATGCACCATTTCCAAACAGGTTGAGTCCCAATAAACCAACTGCACAAGTGGAGAAGATTTTGGAGTTGTTTAAGCAGGTTAGCATAAATATACCTCTCTTGGATGCCATCCAACAAGTCCTTTCATACGCGAAAATTTTAAAGGGATTATGCACCTTGAAGAGAAAGGCATCTCAAGTACCCAAGAAAGTGCTAGTGGCTAGTGCAGTGAGCAATGCTATTAACCACCATCAAACCTTACCCCAAAAACGAAAGGACCCCGGCTGTCCTACGATTTCAATCACAATTGGGGATAAGAAAATTAATCGAGCACTTTTAGATCTTGGGTCTAGTGTTAACCTGATTCCCTACTCCGTGTACGAACAATTAAGGGTTGGAGAGTTGAAACCCACTCGTTGTACTCTCCAAATGGCTGATCGATCAATCACCCATCCTAGGGGTCAACTAGAGGATGTGTTGATCAAAGTCGGGGAGTTCATATTCCCCGTTGATTTTATCGTTATGGATACACAACCTGTTGCTAACCCAAGAAACCAAATTCCGGTGATTCTCGGTCGACCATTTTTGGCCACTTCTAATGCTGTGATAAACTGTCGCAATGGCTCCATGACTCTATCCTTCGGGAAGATGTCTAGTGAGTTCAATATTTATAAGATGGGAAGTCTGCCCCCCCGTACCTAAAAGTAGTACACGAGAAGTTTGCTCTATTCACGAAATCACGCAGGAGGACTGCGAGCTTGAAAGATTCTTGTTTAATGAAAACAGTTTTGACGCCACTAGTGCGTCCCTCCTTGAGCCTACCACCGTTGACACAACCGATGTTGATTATGAATGTTTCACTTTTTTGGATAATGACGACTCACAGCCCGAATATGAGTCGTTTGAATTTTTGGATGAGTCAGTCGAGCCATCCGAATCGGTTGTCTGCAGTGATTTCGAACCTGTGTTGGAGTCCTTTGAGTTCGAGGTAGATTCCGCAATGATTCTTTCGCCTCCGAAACTCGAACTCATGTCCTTACCACCTCACCTTGAATATGCTTACATAGGTGAGAATGAGACCTTTCCCATTATCATATCGGCTTCTCTAGCCCTTGAGCAAGAGAACGCCCTTTTGATGGTCTTACAAGATAGGCGGCAAGTTTTCGGTTGGACTATGGCGGACATCGAGGGGATCAGTTCCCTTATAATTGAATATCATATGAAATTGATGGATGATGCCACGTCAATAGAGGACCCACAGGAACATTTTGGGGATATTGTGGTTAGTCAACCTCCTCTTTTAGAAGTTGAACCACCCCCATTTCTTTTAATAAGCTACGAGAATGCCAATATTCCACTAATTGCTGATCATTCGCATTCTCGTTTTGATTCATCACCACCTCCTGTCTATTCACCTCCATACCTTCCATACCACCACTTCTATCTTCCCCAATTCTTTTTGGACCGCCACAACTTATTCTTCCACCAATCAATACTCTTTACTGATAAATTTTTCAACTGGTTGGTGTTGATTTTTGGTCTATGCAAAGTTTGGCAGTAATGTCTAACATAGTTTAAATGAAGTTTGGGGGAGGACCTTTTTTGTATATATTTTTCTTAATAAAAAATTGTAAATAAATAAACAGGGGAGTGCCGACATTTTGAAAATCTTGATTTAGTATGACAGTGAGGACACTGTCAAGTTCAAGTTTGGGGGTATGCTCGGTACGTCTTCTTCCTTCGCATCCATTTGTATATATTTTTGCATTTGCATATTTATTTGAAAACCCATAAAAATTTGAAAAATTTCAAAAATTATAAAAATTATTGTATTCAATTTTGGCTAATTGACTTGAGTCTGACAAATAGGTTAACTCGCTAGGAACAACTAGATCTTAGACTTAGTGAATTAAAAACCCTAAAAATAACATTCCTTAAAGTTTAACGGTAGAAAGTATATGCCTTGTAGTTTATTTAGAAATAGGCAAATTTTGGGTTCACTTCTTGGGTTAAGTCAAAAATGAAGGAAAAATATTGATGTTCTTATTAGAGTATAAGTTTGAAAAATAGTTCCTAGCTTAAGTCTAGATTCTGAAAATGTATACCCTACAACTTGCACAATCACGCACCTTGAAAGTTGGAATAGTAGAGGAGACCTTGAAGTGCTCTTGTCTAAAGTCCTTAGTACAATAAAAAAAAAGAAAAAAAAGGGGTGAATAAAGAATAAAAAAAATGGACACTGGTTTTTGTGATTGCTTAAGGCTGCAAAAATAGAAAAATATTTAGCGAGGGTGCTTCATCACCTAGTGCCTTAGACCAACTGGTTTGGGAGTCACTGCTAAAGCCTTGGGTGTTGCAAAACTAGGAAATACGCTTTAAAGTGCTAACGCATCTTGTAATCGGTTGTTGGTACCTCAAGAAGTATTAACGGTCGCATGAAGGATGTGTAAGCAAAATTCAATTAAAAATTCACCAATTAATAAGTGCTTTGGACAATGGACGAGAGTACGATTGCTTGATTTGAATTTCCAAGTGTAGGGGTGATATTTACACACACGTGGGGGTATGTAATTGGAGTTTAGATGAGAGAAAGGAATGAAGAATAAAACTTGTATCTTTAGTAGGGTTGATAGAAATTCCTGAGTGGAGATGTAACCCTAGAAGGAAAACTTAGGAGATGCCGAAAGCTAAGTAGGTCTACATAACATATATAATCTTAAGTTAAATAATGAGGAAGTGTGAAGAATATGGGTGGATAATTTGCGAGTCAAAAGGTAATAGAATTCCTTGTTAGAAAACCTAATTGGAAAACAAAAGTCAATGGGCCGAGTTGATAGGATTTTGTGGGTGTAATCCGCTGAAAACCCTCAGGAGACAACACTCCTCCTACTAGGGACACCTAGAGGTTTAACGGCTTGTTGCACGTGCTCAGTGCAATCGCGTTTCCCTGCGAAAGTGTGGTTAGGACTTTAGTGAATAAAATAATAAGTTTACTCGAGGACGAGCAAAAGGTAAGTTTGGGGGTATTTGTTCAGACCATAATATTGCATTATTCATTCCCCTATTCTTATTCTTTTTATGAATAAACAGGTACTCTTGACGCACGTTTGTTGCAAGTTACAGGATACAGGGCTTGGATGCGAATACAGTGAAAAAGACGAAAGTTGATACAGAAAAAGGAATTTTGACCAACAAGTAGACGGATCCTAGTCAAGTTGAAGAACAGTGCAAGGTCCAAAATGTCAAGTGAACGGTTAAAAGATCGCTACAAGTATTCACTGAAACATCTGGAGGAGAATAAGAAGCCCAACAGAGAAAATACATATAAAAATACAGAGCCCAAGAACCCCTGAACCAAGCCCAAAAAGTGCAGGGCCCAACTCCCTTCTTTGGCCGCGGAACCGCGGCCAAACCCAGCCTGGCGCCGCGGTTCCGCGGCCATATAGTGCGCATGTCGGTGGATTTTTGGCGTGTCGGTGCGACGGTGCGGGTGTTGGGATTTTTAGGGGTCAAATCTGTAATTGCATGTCTACGAGAGTCTGTAACCCTAGTTTTCATGTTTTCCTATAAATTGTATTCCCAGATCTGTAAAAACCTATGCCTCTTTTCAATCAATAAAATTCAGACTTTCTGGGAGTTTATTCAGATCTGTTCTTCTTGCTTGGAGGGAGCCATCGAATTAGTAAGTAATTTTATTTCTGTTCTTTTAATTAAAATATTTTCTCATCCCCTAATGAGCGAGTAATCTCCTCGCTTGTTAGGGTTAGCCTTAGGGAAAGGGTTGAGAGATGAGATCTCTCACCCCTTTCAATTCCACATTCACCTAAGAGTTAGAACTCCATGCATGCACGCACAACCGCTCCCTACGGCATCCTACCCCTCGAGGTAACGATGAACCGTAGTATAAAGGGCCGGTTGCGCGTGTTTTCCATGGGGGTTAGGGTAATTATCAACAAAGGAAGGATGCGAATCTAGAGGAAGAAACATCTTCCCAAAAGATTCGGATCCACTTTATTAACAATTACCGTAACACCTAATAGATCCAAAAAAGAAGGCATTGAAAGCGGTGAAGAAAACGTTAATCTCCAAAACTTCCCCTAAACCTAACCCTAGCAAGACTTTTAACTAGATTAATTAGATCCAGTTTTCATAGATTTTTATAAACCAACCAAAACGACACTTTGAATCAACTCGTTAAAACACATAAAAGGAATTTACCCATCTCTGTGGATCGACCCGTACTCACCGGCTAGCTGCGAAGTGACGCCGTTTCTGATTGCGGTAATTATATTTTTGATCGAAAAAATCTCTCTAATCACTTAACCCTAACCATTCCAACTAACCATAGTCTATTCTCTACACCTAATCATGGTTGCCATATGATAAGTATTCATATTATTTCTTATTTGAAAATGAGATATCATATATTCTTTCTTCTTCTTCTTCATCTTCAACAATGAAGAAAGCTTGCCTCCATCAATGGCAACTTGTGAAAATGAGTGAGAAATCCAATTCTAAAGTGAACCCACTTCCTATTTCTTCATCCTCTACCTCTTGCCAAGTAGTATAGGGTGTTTTCTTCACAAGTTTCAAGACTTGGTGAAGTGGGAGCTTGATCTTGTGATGCCTCGACGTAGATCATCTTCGGCATCGAAGCCGACGACCAAGCCTGCCCATTTCTCCGATGAAGCCGATGCTAGAGTCATGGATTCGATTTGGACAGCGAGGGGACTTCATCACGGAGCCATGGAGATGGAGGACCGGATCTACAAAGGTTGTAGCCCCTTCCCTTTAGCTATAAATTCGTTTATTTGCTTCGCATCACCTATACATCTAGTTAACGATCCGTATTAGGGTTTGTAGGCACATGGAAAATTTTGAATTGAGCATGTTTGATCACTTGTGAGACTTCATTAGTGTGCCTAGGAACCCTACAGTGGTATCAGAGTCTAGCTAGAGCCTTAGGCGATGCGTAGACGGAGTTAGAAGTCCGATCGAACCGAAACCCTAACACAAATATGCTCTCTGTACATTTTTTGAAATCGGGGATTTTTGAGGATTAAAAATATGCAGAAAATTTAGCAGGAGATTGTAAGAGTTACTGTGAAATTCGATGGCCTAAGTCCATCAAACCGCCGCGGTTCCGCGGCACAAGCATGGCTTGTGCGGCGGTTCCGCGGCCTAAATGTCTCCTTATTGAAATAATTTTACACAGTAATTCTTACTTTGCAGTGCTGGTTTTCCTGGGAATTTTTAATATTTATTCAAGAGTTGAATTTTCTGGGTTGTATTGGGGACTCGGTGTTTCGATCGGATTGTCTAATTTTGTCTGTGTGTTTTTCCGGATAATTTTAGAATATGTTAAAAAGTTCGACCGGATATAGATACCCACTTTTTCCCCTGCCGGAAAATTTCCAAGTGTTGGATTTTTCCGTAGTTTAACGATGTTCTAAGTAGTGCAAGTAACGCGATGGTCTCTCTAGAAGACAACAAACCTTAACTCGATTATGTGACCGTCTTGAACTGCCCTTTGAACCTTCGGGTTTGGGGCAGTACGGCGTGCCACATGTGAGGCGTTGGCTTGACCCTTCTACGGCTGGACCATTGGTACTGAGGCATGAACTGAATGTTTTTTAAACTTATATCATGTGTTGATCTGTTTTGGGAAAACTTGGGTGTTCGATTGTTCGATCGGAAAGTTTAACATTTTCTATTTATCTGGAATGTGATACAATATTTGGAATCCACAAGTAGTTATGAGATAACTGAATGAATGTTAAAAACATAGCACTTTAGTCTCACTTGATCGGTTGCCACGGAATTTTGATGTGATCAAAAGTCCGTCGCAATCACGTAGCGTACGCGGATACTCGCCGGGTAAACTTAATAGACAGCCTCACCCCATAGCCCCGACCAAGTGACTGTAGGAGAACCCCATCGCCGAAAGCATCCGTTCGGGTGCTCGCGGCAGCGGTGTTCCGCCTTGGTGCATTTCGTCGACGGCGTCGGGGGTGCGGCCGCCTACTAAAGTTTGCGACGAGCATTCGATTAGGATGTCGGGAATCTTTTTGAATTACCCGACTTGATATTGAAAAGTGTTTTCGATAATGAGACTAAAATGCAGGGTTTATAATTGTTAGGCATGTGATGTCTAAGGAATTCATTGGTTTAGGCATGCGATGTCTAAGGAGGTTGCGGATTCCAACTGTTGTAGTTTTACACTTTCTTTTCTGTGACCGTAAGTGTAATATGTGATATCGCCGGTTTCGTTGCTATATGTCAACGACAATTGGGATGGGCATATTTACTTACGTTGATGACATGTGATGTTATGTGTTGCTGGATATGTTATATTGGATCGTCGTGTTTGAATAGCCGGGTTTTTTTTATGTGAGATGGGTGTTTTTCATTTTCATTCATGTAAAAACTTGTATGTAATATTCTTTTATTGGGGCAATTCAAGGTTGCGGAGGATGTCACCCTTTGTATATTATTTACTTTTCTGCACTAGGATAGACCCAAGGAGGAGGGCACAAGTAACCGGGTTCTAGGGTCCAGTGGGAGACCAACTCGAGGAGTCGAGTCCGGGTCTCCTAACTCTAGAATTGGTAGGGTTACTTGCCACTCTCGTAGGGGTCTAGGGGTGTGGGTTTGGCTATTCATCATGACCGTGGAATCCGTGTTTTATACTGGCTCGTATTGAAAACACGGACGTCCTAGTATATCCAATATTTCATATGATATTTTCTGCTGCGTTATCTGTGATGTGATCATGTGATTTGTTCAGATAGATATGGTATATAGTATATATGATATATTATATAGACGTTGCTTATGTTTTACACCCGCGCTAGCCCTGCCTCGCTCTGGCGTTAGTTACCTAACCTAACGGTGTAGACGGGACATCGAGGCGAATGCGGATGGCATAAGCGTACGTTATATTTATCTGTGATGTTTAGGTGGACTTAAATGATGGGACATTCATTAATGAGATTAATGAAAGAAAATAAACCTAATTGATGTTGTGGAATCGAATTTCAAAATAAACAGGTAGCTACAGTTCTTGCTTTGCATCGCGGTGTTCATTGTAGAACATCCTGCACCTTATTCGATGAGGAAAGGACCGAGATCCCTTCACCGGGAGTGACTCCTTTAGCAATAACTGGCAGATGCTACAACCCTCGGTTTGTCATTTGATTGCTTCTATAGTTTCTGCTTTGCACAGTGATATATATGATATATCCCGCACCTCATTCGACGAGGAAAGGGCCGACGATCCCTTCACCGGGAGTGACCCCTTTAGCAAAACTAGAAAAGCCTCAAAAACATTCCATTTAAAAACCATTTGATTCCGCAACGAGATCAAGTTCAAAGCGTTAAAGGTTTTCACAAAAAACCATTCGCAACCCTCCATCATTTTAGGAGGTAGAGTACTTAGTATTCGTGCTACGTTTGTCGATCATAGCCGAGGCGTAGTGTGCGGTAGCTAAGTGATGTCTTCCTACACAGCATATGATGTGATTAGTTAGGACAGTCATGTGGCTTTGTTGACCTTAGCCAAGGGTCATGTGGGTGGGTCTAATTAATCACAAAATGACGGGTAGAACTTGACTAGTACCTATGATTTGTTGACCTTAGCCAAGGTCATAGGTGCTAGGGGTAAAAACCATTATCGGGAGTTTCAAGTGTTGAAACTTGCAATGAGATTGCATACCTTCTATATGATAGTTGGATCCCGATACCCACTGCGAGTAATTGTTACTCCTGAGAGAGTTTTGCACTTTGCAATTAGCCGATCAAGTAGGTGTCTAGAAAGGTGTCAACGGGGTTACGCCTCTGGCAAAACGAGGTTTACTGTAATTAGGTCCGTGCGAAAGCATGAGGAACCTCCCTCAAAGTACCGACACTAACCTGGCTGAAAGATTGGCGAACTTGTAGAGTGTTATTAATCCCGGCTAGTCTTTCCTTTTAAGGTTTGAAGGAAGATTTGATAAAAACAATGGGTGCCATGACTGCTTTTCTAAATGATGTTTTAGAAGAGAACGTCTATAAGTACACAGCCAGAGGGCTTCATAGACAGTGGGAGCAGCGGAAACGTGTACAAGATGCTTTATAGGATAAAGCAGGTATCGCGGAGTTGGAACATCTGTTTTGATGTGTTAGTCAAAGAGTTTGACATCATCAAAATGGTAGATGAACCTTGTATAAACAAAAAGGTAGTAGGGAGTATTGTGACGATCCTCGTATTGTACGTGGACAACATACTCTTGATAGGAAAAGAGTTTCCTATACTACGCTCGGTCAATCTCCGCTTATCACAAGGATTCTCCAATAGGATCAAAGTGATACCTCCTAAAATCCTGAGTTTTCATCTATGAGATAGATGTAATTGGATGCTAGGATTCTCACTACATGTAGTGAGATGGTATCAATCGATCCTGGGGAGAATCACTGGAATGGTTCCAGGGTGATAAAGACGACTGAATATCAGTCACAGGCATTATCTTTACCTTCAGTAAAGGGACGGTATGTTGGAAGAGTTCCAAGCTAGATACCGTGGCTAACTAGACGATAAAGGCTGGTAACATCGCTATTAAAGATACTACCAAAGAGGCAGTTTGGGTGTATATTGGTTCATAAGATGAACTAGGTTCCTACCATTGTGTGACAATGGAAGTGTGGCTTTGGCCCGTGAACCCTGGTCCCATCAGTGACCCAGACATATTCTGAGGAAGCATCACCTGATCATGGAGATGGTTGATCTCCAGGGTGATCGAGGTTAGGAGAGTAGACTTAGAGGACAATACGGCGGATCCACTCACAAAGGCTTTTTCCCAGAGAGAGACTTATATGGGATGGTTGAGTATGTGATACTGCAACCACTGCTACAGATGGCCCTAGTGCAAGTGGGAGATTGTTAGTTATATGTATGCCCTAGAGGCCATTACTGTACATTGGATGTATATTGTAGTGGATGCTGGGACATATATAGGTAGGACTTTCTTGCTCGACATGATAGTACGCTATCTGGTTGCTCTTTATCTTAACATGTATACTTTCTGTCTCTCTGTTACATGTTGATAAAGCCCTTAGGATGTGTACTCGACTTCCAGGACTATGATGCAGATCATACTAGTGGGGCCTGGGTAGTCCATGAGTACATCCTTCAATATTCCTAGTCGTGGGAATATCGAGACGGGGCATCGATATTCCAGAGTAGACTAGCGTATATCTTCTCGACCCATGTGATGGGCGATGGATGATCCCATATCCATTGGTGTTTGACATCAGAGATGGTATGCGGGTGCTCAGTGGAGACTGGGTACACTGAACGGACTCGCCGAGAACTCCCAGATGGTATTATACCTCACGTCAGATGGCAGTTCTCTGGTGACACTAGTACAACTTAGTCTGTTGACCCGAGATCGTCATAGAGTCTTGTGTGTCTCCCAATGTGCTTTGATTTCCACCCTACAACGGCTCTACTGAGTCGTGCAAACAGGTGGTTTTTGGGTACAGTCTCGATTCACATGGAGGCAATGAGCGATAGGAGGGGATTCGTCTCTCCCGGTATTGGGGGTTGATGTTAAGCTATGCTCGACTGGCCATAACAGGAAATCCCTGGCCAGGGTTGCAGTGATCTACTGGTAAGTGTTATCAGTAGTTTCACACATGTTATGGATCACACGTCGGCATGACTTATCGAGCTATTGGGGTCTGACGTTTACCACCCCTAGGCGAGATATGCGACATATCAGACGAACTGGCCGGACTGTACGGTAAGTGTTACTGGTTGGATTCACAGGAGTGTGAGCAGGCTTGCTCGTCGATCTTCTGATCGCTCAATACCCGGGTGGCCGTTACGTTTAGCAGACCGCTTGCGGCTTGTGGGTGTTTGATATGATCATCACCTGCTGCCGGCGTATTGACGAGTCTTTAGAGTCCTACACAGAGGTTTCCTGGCTCAAGCGAAACGAAATAAGAGCGCATATGAGATATGTGCGGGACCGAGAATAATGCGTGTATGTGATATCGTATTCCATTCTCGCGATGAATGTATCGAATGGTTGTATGCGATATAACTTAGTTATCGAATCAAGGATTGATTCGATAAGCCGATATATTGGATACTAGTCGGTTATATGCGATATGACCGGATCGTTAAATCAAGTATTGATTTAATGATTTAATGCATAATTATATATTTAATATATTACTTTGCATTAACTAGTATTGGTTCACTTTAAATGGATTTTCTCACTTGATGTACACAAGTTGTATATGTGATATACTTTTGTGCACTTGTTTGTATCATGTTTGATGATACATGCTCACTTGGGTTTGTGTAAAGAATTAAACCATGGTTATATGAATGATTAGGATTTTGTTAATTTTCTTATCTATCTATTTATTTATTTATTTTGGCAAAAGATAAACAGAAAATGGTGGCTTTCTTTGTTTGTTGTTGAAGCTTCATGAAGCTTTGACTAAGTGACCATTTTGTCTTCATGCTTAACCCTAACCATTCCAACTAACCATAGTCTATTCTCTACACCTAATCATGGTTGCCATATGATAAGTATTCATATTATTTCTTATTTGAAAATGAGATATCATATATTCTTTCTTCTTCTTCTTCATCTTCAACAATGAAGAAAGCTTGCCTCCATCAATGGCAACTTGTGAAAATGAGTGAGAAATCCAATTCTAAAGTGAACCCACTTCCTATTTCTTCATCCTCTACCTCTTGCCAAGTAGTATAGGGTGTTTTCTTCACAAGTTTCAAGACTTGGTGAAGTGGGAGCTTGATCTTGTGATGCCTCGACGTAGATCATCTTCGGCATCGAAGCCGATGACCAAGCCTGCCCATTTCTCCGATGAAGCCGATGCTAGAGTCATGGATTCGATTTGGACAGCGAGGGGACTTCATCACGGAGCCATGGAGATGGAGGACCGGATCTATAAAGGTTGTAGCCCCTTCCCTTTAGCTATAAATTCGTTTATTTGCTTCGCATCACCTATACATCTAGTTAACGATCCGTATTAGGGTTTGTAGGCACATGGAAAATTTTGAATTGAGCATGTTTGATCACTTCTGAGACTTCATTAGTGTGCCTAGGAACTCTACAGACCCAGCGTTGGAGACGAGGCGACGACGCTCCAAGTGTACACAACACAGGAGAATGACCCAGATTGGAGGAAGCCCCTCGTGGAATTCCTGAAAGACGGCACGCTCCCGGAAGATAGAGCAGCCGCTCGCCGCCTCCGGGCCAGAGCTACCCACTTCGTCTGGAGCAACGGGAACCTCTACAAGAAGGCCTTCATGTTGGAGATAGTGCCCTCAAAGTCAATTATTGGATCGCAGGTACGTGATTGCAATGATTGAGGCATGACCTATACCGATATGACAGTCTTGCTCGAGATGATAGTATGCTATCTGGTTTGTCTTTATCATCGTATACATGCTTTAGTTCACTATTGCATGATGATAGAGCCCATAGGATTCTTGCTTGACTACCAGCAGTATGATGGCGATCATATACGTGGGAGCCGGGGTCTGTAAGCACATCCTTAAAAGTGTCCCTAGTTGTGGGAGTTTCGAGACAGGGCATCGATACTCTAGAGTAGACTAGTGTATACAGTCGAGACCCCGATGAGGGGCGGTGGCCGGTCTCACAAGCCACTGGTGTCAGTTAGATCACCTAAGATGTATACAGGTGCTCATTAGGTTATGAGTACACCGGACAGGACTCGCCGGGAATCTGCTAGTTGGTATTATACATATCGTCAGATAGCAATTCCCTGGTGACATGTGTACATGTTAGTTCATCGACCTGAGATCGTCATTTGTCTCGTGTGTGTTCCCACTGTGCTTAGATTACTACCCTACCACGCTCAAAGGAGTTGTGCAAACAGGTTTTAGTTGGGTACAGTCCCGAGCCACATTGGAGGCAAGTGAGCGGATCGTCGGGGATTCGTCTCTCTCGGTATTGGCGGTTGATGTCGCGCAGTGCACGGGTGGCCATCACTAGGAATCCTCGGCCGAGGTAGTGGAGAATTATTGATTTGGATCAGTAGTTTCTCAGGTGGTGATGGGCTTCATGCCGACACGATTTATCGCGTTATTAGGGGTCTGACTTTATCCATCCCCCTAGACTCGATATGCGATACTCTTTAGACGAATGGACCGGACTGTATATACATTGTCACTGTCAGGCTCAGTAGGGTTTATAGACGAGTTCGCTCGTCAGCTTCCCTTCCAATCAATACATAGGAAAAACGTTACGTGCAGCTTGTACCTCTGACGTGCTAGTGGTTATATCCAGTGCCAGTGTGTTGATGAGTCATTAGAGTCCCCCACAGACACTTTCCCAAGTTCGGGCGAAATGTTGTAGAGGCCGTATGGGTTTATGGCAGGGTTCGGAAAATGTACGTGCGTTTTCACACGTGTCATTTTTCGGGCAGATAATATTGGTCGGCTTTGGTTTAAGCCGGATCCGAGTATTATACTGTGTAGATATAATATCTTTGTCTCAGTTGCATTTGTATTCGGTCGTAATACAAATGCGGGTATGTTTATACTGATACGGGGTTATCCTGAAATTCGTTTCAGGATCACTTTTGGAAGTTGCCAGTTTCCAGTTTTCTATCAACCGTATTTTGACAGTCGGTTAAATGCGGATTTATCTTTTCTTGATAAGGGTGAGTCATGGTTCTAAAAGATTCTAGAAATGGTGACTAGGATTAGTGACTCATCATTTGCATTAATTGTGAGGTGAGGTGTTAAGTGAGGTGGATTAAATCATTTAATGTGTTCATACCACTCATTCTTTCTTCATGATAAATATCCTTGATATTTTTCTTTGATCTTTTGCTTACACTCACCCTCCCCTCTCCTACACTCACCCTCCCTCTTCTATAAGTAGCCGGCCCCTCTTGTGAGGATGGGATGGTTTTTTCATTTGCTTGAGAGAAAAAGATAATGATAGTTTAGTGTATGGAAATTTCCTAGTTCAATTTCCATTCACCCGATTCCAAATGGCAACTTCATTAACCGTTCGTCCATAGCCTTGGACGTAATGAGACAAAGAGTTCTACTCATTCTCTATTTCATCTTGGTCGTCTCTTTTAGCAAACTTGACGACCGAGTTGCCTCGGTTCAGAGGCGGGAGCCCGTTTAAAGATCCGTCGACGTGGTGCCACCTGGACGACGAGACCGGAGATTCAGGAGATCAGAGCAGCCGCAACAAGCGTGGGATGATGGTTGAAGACCGAAGGACTCGGATAATTCGGTATAACACTTCTACCCAGTTTGTAGTTTGTTAGTTTAGCTTTAATGGCAGATCCGGGTTATAGTACGCGATAGCGCCGGTTGTAAAAGTTTTTGTTCCGCATTTGGCGTCTGTTAGACGGCCGGGGCACTACCGTGGACTTACAGTGGTATCAGAGCCTCACCATTAAGCTATACTAACTTGTGCTAACGCGTTTAAAATATCGATCGAACCGAATTTCGAAAAACACAATTTTCAAGTGCCAATGTTTCTGTCGATTTTAAACAGTGTCTAAAAATAATTTTACATATCACAGAAATACAAGCAGGCTTTTCTAAGCACACGGGAAAAATTTGAGCACGTGATCCTACAAGATCGCCGCGGATCCGCGGTCAAAATATGGGTTTGACCGCGGAACCGCGGCCATAATGTGGGAACAGTGCATCAAAATTTTCCAGTGAGCTGTTTTTTGGAAATTGTGGGTTTTTGGTATATTCTTTTGGGCCCAGTTTTTATTACTGTACACCAGTTGTTCGTGGGGCCCACTTCGGGAAATTTAGTCGATCGAAATTTTAAATTTGTTAGTATGCAGTATTTACATTATATCTCCGACCGGGAATGTCATTTGATCGGTAAACCGCGTCTGATTGCTATAGTTCTTTTAGACGGGTTTGCGAACGTGACATTCGCGTTGATGTTCTGTGTTGTGCTGTGATGTTGCGTATATGTCGTGGTGGATAGCGGGGTGCAATGATAGTGCAGTTTGGATTTATTTGTACATTTGATGTTGCGGGGCGAGCGTCCAACCTGTGGACTGCCGTCACTGCCTGTTTGTATAATATTCTTTTGGGGCACGACCGGGTTGAGGTCGATGTACCCGTTGTACATATTTTATTTTCTGAACTAGGTTTATCCCGCGACGGAGTGCACGGATAGCCGGGTTCTGGAGGGCAACGGGTCCGTATCTCATGGCTTTGAGAGGCAGAGGGACCTCATTCTAGAATTGGCAGACTATTCGCCGCACTCATAGGGGGTACAGGTTGACCCAAGGAGGGGTGCTTAATTTACCGGATTCCGTAAAGTGCTGGGTGTTCCATTCACTATGCTGTGGGGGACTACCTCGCTTCAGGTTTTGGCGGGTAACTTGCCGCACCCGTAGGGGTCTAGGTTTCATTGCACAGGCTATCCACATGACCAGGGGAACGTCGGGTTTCAGCAGCGGCTCTGTGAAACCCGGGGATCCCAGTTTGTCTGTATTGTTCTGTGATGCTTATTACTTTTCTGTAATGTTGCACATTATCACGCCTGGAGCGATTATTGTATATTGGTATATATACTATTAGATGTTGTATATGTTTTACACCCGCGCTAGTCCAGCTCCCGCTCTGTCGTTAGTTAAATAACCTAACGGGTGATGACGGGACCCAGTGGCGAATGCGGATGGCATATACGTACATTATATTTTCGTTCTTTTCTAGTGTGATTGATTGATGGGACTGCGTTGATTCTTATCAATGCAAGATAAAACAAACCTATATTTGATGTTGTTGGAACAAATTTTAAAAGTGTTATTACAAAGATGTTTCCTTTTGTTTTGCATAGCGGTATTCAGTTAGAATATCCTGCACCTCATTCCACGATGCAAGGGCCGAGATCCCTTCACCGGGAGTGACCCCTTGGGCAGAAGTTTACGTCAGGGTAATAACTTCAATATAGTCGATTACAAGTTGCTTTGCATCGCGGTATTCAGTTGGAATATCCTTCACCTCATTCCACGAGGAAAGATCCGAGATCCCTTCACCGGGAGTGACCTCTTTAGCAAAACGTTTTCGCCACTATATTTTTATAAAAAGCTATCAGTTTCCTTCAACGAGATCAAGTTCATTACGTTAAAGGTTTTTCGCCAACAACCAGCCGTAGCCCTCCGTCATTTCTTATGGATGGTCAGTAGTATTCAAGCTATGTATTTTGACGTAACGCCAAGGCATAGTGATTGGTAGCTGCTGGGTATTCATTTGTTGAATAGATAGATGCGTTGGTTTGGGACAGTCGTTCTGTCATACTTGGCCCTTCGTCAAGGGCATGTGCAGGTGGGTTCAAATTAACCTGGATAATGACGGATAGAACTTGACATATGACTTATGATATTTTGACCTAACGCCAAGGTCATAAGAGCATGGGGCAAAAATTACATCGGGAGTTTCTAAAGAAACTGAAACTTGCCAGATATGCGCATACCTTCTGGAGTGTGATAATTTGAGTGGCTTCTATCAAGTTATCATGCGATGATAGTTGGATCCCGATTCTCACTGATGAGTTAGTTTACTCTTCGGGTGATCCTGACTAATTCTTCTTTCAGGTTTGGAGGAGAATTTGAGATTACAGTGGGAGGTTACCTGATTAGATAAATTGATAACCATTCTGATCTAGGTTAGAGTGCACGCAGAGTGTTTCTTTTCTCTCTCTCTCTTTGGCAGCGACCTTTGACCGACCCTAGACTATGACTCAGTGACCAAGTTGACCGAACCTTCTTAAAATACTAGCTTTTGGATTGTCTGAGTTGCATAAGTCATTGCCACTCCTTCTTTTACCCTTTGTATTTCTCAGAACACCTCGTATTTCTACGGACATCCACTTCCATTGGATAGATCCATCGTATGGTTATATACGAACTCGAAGGTACTTCGAGGATGGATCCAGGATCAGGAGAAATAGAATTGGTTTATTCAGTTGTCTTTTATTATCATCTTCTCTCAGGTTGCGAGGGCTCCTTAGTCTAGGAGAGTACACCTATTACGCTTATTGGATAGTCTTATTCCAAACCATAGGCTGGTGCCGAAAGGTAGGGAATGGAGAAAACCAATTAGCCTAAGTAGGGTGTGCAGAAGGTAATATGTAAAGACAAAATAAAGGGATTGGAAAGAGGGCAAAGTAAATTGCGACTGTTATCATTCACGACCAAACCGCGTACTTCATCGCCACTCCTATTTCACCTTTAATAGAATAAGGTATTATTCAGTTGTCTTTTATCATCACCTTCTCTCAAGTTACGAGTACTCCTAGGATTAGGAGAGTACACCTATTATGCTTACTGGATAGTCTTCTTCCAAACCATAGGCTGGTGCCGAACGGTAGGGAAGGAAGAAAACCATTTAGCCTAACGATGGTGTAAGAAGGTAACGACTAAAGACAAATAAAGGGATTTGGAGAGATGGCAAAGAAATATACGGTTATAGTCATGAATTGGATTATGGAAGAGGCATTAATAGGAATACCAGGATACCCCTACGAAACATTTTCATGTTTCAGTTACACTGTGCATTGTTAAAGGAAAACTGATTTCCCGATTAGATACTTACTCCAGGGTATGTATTTACCAGGTTTCATTCTCATATCTGTATGGTTTTACAGATGATGAGTGGGAGTAAGTTATTGGGAATTTGGTAATCATCCTCATTATATCGGAATTCGTTGTAATTGGTGATATTTGAGAAAATCACCTGGGTACAGTTTTCAACCTACGATGCACAAGTTTTGAGTTATTCAACTCAGCGGACTTATACAGAGTATTATATGTTGTCCAGTGTCCGTCAGGACAAAGGGGTAGGTCCTCGTACTATGTTCTGTTTACTTATGACTTCTCTAGTTTTAGACAAGTGTTTCGTAGAAATACAATGTCTAACTTTTGAGAAGTTGTGGGTATAAGAATAAAGTAGAGAACCAGGTATTGCAAGTATCAGGATTCTTCAAAGAGATCGAAGATATAGATACTTGTGATTGGTATTCAGTTAATAGTAATGGTTTTAAGAAACTTGTTTCTCTTTCGGGTTACTCATAATTGGATGTATTCCTAAGTTGAGTAATTCTGAGTAGCCACTTTCCATTAAGTTGATATGCACTGGAGACAGCTGCATGATTTGAATCTGGTTCCAATTAAATTAGTGCCTCGATTTCTATATTGGATATAGAATGGTTCATATCTTAACGTTGTTAAGATACGGGGAATTGTCCAGCTTATGCTTAAAACCAGACACTGGATAACTCAAGACACGTTTCTGTAATGGCAGTTTATGGGTTGACCCTGGCTTTGATGAGGGTTGACATTTCTACCATCTGGAAGATCAATAGTGATATTGTTCTTGAGTCGCCACAGTTTTAGTAAAATGGATTTTTTCAGAAAACAGTAGTGGGAGTATGGTAGAACTGGAAGTGATTCCAGAACCGCAAACGATTACGGAAAATTTAATAGGACCTATATATTCAATCAGGTTTGACATTCCAATAGCCACTCCGCAGATATGGTGGGTGACCTCAGACACCCGAGAGGTACTCCGGTAGCCTCAAGGACGGTGACAAGGAGGTTCTTGATTACCCAGACTTGACACTACTGTTGTTCCTGACCATGAGACCCGGCAAGAGGATAAGTATAGCGTCGTTCTAAACTAGCTTTAGAAGTGCACGTATATATATTATTCTACCAGAGGGTTGTTGTGGTCAGTGGGAGCAGCGGAAGCATAGTGGGAAAGTAGCTTATGTCTATTTATAGACTAAAGCAAATATAGCGGAGAAAGATTACCTAATTTTGGATGTAACAGTCATGGCTTTGACTTCATCAGAATAGGGGATGGATCTGTTAAAAAGGTAGTAGGGTGTGATGTCTTGGTATTTGGATGACATACACAGAGTAGGAAGTAAAATTCCTATACTACGATCGGTTGTATTTTGGTCGTCACACAGTTGTTTCTCCACAAAGGATATGGATATAATATCAGACATTCTGATTTCTAGATCTATGGTTTTAGATCAAGATTTGGATAGTTTCCCAATATGGGTACTTTGACAGTATTCTAATAGTATTTTAGAATAGATGACTCCTGGCATGGTGGTGTACCTGCAGGTGATGGAGTCACCCTCTCTAAAGGTGTCTTAGAGACTAAAGGAGAGAGGGATGTGCATGATTGGCAGATCACTTGCTTAGGCAATTGAGTCAATCATGAAATGTCAAGTACCACACCAGCTGTTGTTTTTGCACTAGATGCGATATGTTTATATTAATCCAATCCTGAAGAAACATAAGGAAGCAGTTATAGAACATAAGTGCATGTTCTACGGATTTGATGACGGCAGCCTCCTTCGGGAGACGGTTATCATTCCAGGCTACCAAGATGACGTAGATGACAGAGTGATTGTCAGAGTTATAGTTTTTCCTCTGACAAGGGACAGTATTATGGACAGGTGGTCCAAGAGGATACTGTGGGAGGCATGGTGCTGGATACTGATTAGATTCAGTTATCAAAACGGTCTAAGAAGTTTGGCTTTGGAGTTCATTTATGGACTAGGTCCCATCAGATATCCAGACATATTCTAAGACAGGTATTGCTCAATTCGGGAGATGGCTTTCTCCGCGAACTTGAGATTGAGAGAGACATAGAAAGAAACATCAGGGTAGATCCACTCACTGAGGCTATTTCTCGAACACAAGAGTTTTACAAACTAGCTTTGTGAAACTGATTAGTAGAGGAGTTGGATGTTCGGTATCACACGGGCTGTGAGTATGCGACATCGCAATAATTAGCCTTGAGTGCAAGTGGGAGATTGTTGGAGATAGTGCCCTCAAAGTCAATTATTGGATCGCAGGTACGTGATTGCAATGATTGAGGCATGACCTATACCGATATGACAGTCTTGCTCGAGATGATAGTATGCTATCTGGTTTGTCTTTATCATCGTATACATGCTTTAGTTCACTATTGCATGATGATAGAGCCCATAGGATTCTTGCTTGACAACCAGCAGTATGATGGCGATCATATACGTGGGAGCCGGGGTCTGTAAGCACATCCTTTAAAGTGTCCCTAGTCGTGGGAGTTTCGAGACAGGGCATCGATACTCCAGAGTAGACTAGTGTATACAGTCGAGATCTCGACGAGGGGCGGTGGCCGGTCTCACAAGCCACTGGTGTCAGTTAGATCACCTAAGATGTATATAGGTGCTCATTAGGTTATGAGTACACCGGACAGGACTCGCCGGGAATCTGCTAGTTGGTATTATACATATCGTCAGATAGCAATTCCCTGGTGACATGTGTACAGGTTAGTTCATCGACCTGAGATCGTCATTTGTCTCGTGTGAGTTCCCACTGTGCTTAGATTACTACCGTACCGCGCTCAAAGGAGTTGTGCAAACAGGTTTTAGTTGGGTACAGTCCCGAGCCACATTGGAGGCAAGTGAGCGGATCGTCGGGGATTCGTCTCTCCCGGTATTGGGGTTGATGTCGCGCAGTGCACGGATGGCCATCACTACGAATCCTCGGCCGAGGTAGTGGATAATTACTGATTTGGATTAGTAGTTTCTCAGGTGGTGATGGGCTTCATGTCGACACGATTTATCGCGTTATTAGGGGTCTGACTTTATCCACCCTCCTAGACTCAATATGCGATACTCTTTAGACGAATGGACCAGACTGTATATACATTGTCACTGTCAGGCTCAGTAGGGTTTATAGATGAGTTCGCTCGTCAGCTTCCCTTCCAATCAACACATAGGCAAAACGTTATGTGCAGCTTGTACCTCTGACGTGCTAGTGGTTATACCTAGTGCCAGTGTGTTGATGAGTCATTAGAGTCCCCCACAGACACTTTCCCAAGTTCGGGCGAAACGTTGTAGAGGCCGTAGGTTTATGGCAGGGTTCGGAAAATGCACGTGCGTTTTCGCACGTGTCATTTTTCGGACAGATAATACTGGTCGGTTTTGGTTTAAGCCGGATCCGAGTATTATACTGTGTAGATATAATATCTTTGTCTCAGTTGCATTTGTATTCGGTCGTAATACAAATATGGGTATGTTTATACTGATACGGGGTTATCCTGAAATTCGTTTCAGGATCACTTTTGGAAGTTGCCAGTTTCCAGTTTTCTATCAGCCGTATTTTGACAGTCGGTTAAATGCGGATTTATCTTTTCTTGATAAGGGTGAGTCATGGTTCTAGAAGATTCTAGAAATGGTGACTGGGATTAGTGACCCATCATTTGCATTAATTGTGAGGTGAGGTGTTAAGTGAGGTGGATTAAATCATTTAATGTGTTCATACCACTCATTCTTTCTTCATGATAAATATCCTTGATATTTTTCTTTGATCTTTTGCTTACACTCACCCTCCCCTCTCCTACACTCACCCTCCCTCTTCTATAAGTGGCCGGCCCCTCTTGTGAGGATGGGGTGGTTTTTTCATTTGCTTGAGAGAAAAAGATAATGATAGTTTGGTGTATGGAAATTTCCTAGTTCAATTTCCATTCACCCGATTCCAAATGGCAACTTCATTAACCGTTCGTCCATAGCCTTAGACGTAACGAGACAAAGAGTTCTACTCATTCTCTACTTCATCTTGGTCGTCTCTTTTAGCTAACTTGACGACCGAGTTGCCTCGGTTCAGAGGCGGGGGCCCGTTTAAAGATCCGTCGACGTGGTGCCACCTGGACGACGAGACCCGAGATTCAGGAGATCGGAGCAGCCGCAACAAGCGTGGGATGATGGTTGAAGACCGAAGGACTCGGATCATTCGGTATAACACTTCTACCCACTTTGTAGTTTGTTAGTTTAGCTTTAATGGCAGATCCGGGTTATAGTACGCGATAGCGCCAGTTGTAAAAGTTTTTGTTCCGCATTTGGCGTCTGTTAGATGGCCGGGGCACTACCGTGGACTTACACTTCACTCAGTCCCTGCTCCGGTGCGTTGACCCCAACGAGGCCGACTACGTCCTGCGGGAAATCCATGAAGGGGTGGGCGGCGCACACTAGGGGGCTCGAACTTTGATCCAAAAGGCACTACTTTAGGGGTACTATTGGCCCACCATGCACGAAGACGCCCTGAAGCTGGTCAGGAGGTGCAAGAGCTGCCAACTCCACGGCAGTATCCCCCGCCTCTCGGCTACCGAGCTAACGGCCCTGACGTCCCCGTGGCCATTCGCCCAATGGGGATTGGATATGATCGGCCAGTTCCCCACAGGAACTGGCGGACATAAATACGTCCTCGTCGCGGTGGACTATTTCACCAAATGGATCGAGGCCGTTCCCATCAGGAAACCAGCCGCCGCCACAACCATCAAGTTCCTCCAAAACAACCTGATTCACCAGTTCGGGATCCCAAGGTGCATCATCACCGACCACGGGACGAACTTCGAGAACGAGAAAGTAAGGGACTTCTGCGAAGAATACCACATCCTCATGAAGTTTGCCGCGGTTGCGCACCCCCAATGTAACGGGCAGGCCGAGGTCGCTAACCGGGACGCCCTCAGGGGCCTCCGAACCCGCCTGGAAGGGAGGCAAGGCGGTTGGTGTAAGTCGATGTACAACACCCCACGACTTGCGGGGAGGCGGAAATATGAAAAACGATCTTGTTCTTTGCTTAAACATCGACTAACCGCATGAATCGAAGCTAAACGATAACTAACAACAAACATAGAAGTTCTAAACTACTATGTAAAGGGATTATACCTGAAGAACCGTGTCCTTCGTCTTTATGAACTCCACCTCCTCTTCGGCCTTCTCCAAGTAGTAGACGATCCACCACGAGAGCTAAACTCCAAGCTTTGCCTCTAAACTTGAGGCAACTAGGTATCTTTAAGTGCTAATCAAAGTACCTAGATGAAATAGAGTATGGTTATGGATTAAGTAGTCTAACTAATCCTTGTACTCAACACATGAGAGGGGAGGATTAGGGTTTTGAAGAGAGAGAGCTTGAGGAGAGAGAAGATGAACATAATAATGAGAAGAGAAAATGAGTTATCATAATATATATCAAGCATTTTTATTTATCAAGAAAAGAAAAGAAAATGATTTACAACCATGATTGATAAATATCTTGTGGTGATTCATCTCCATGAGTCATTAAGCAATAATGAAGCATTAATGACATGGATGAATCATCCATATGACTCATTAATCTCATTCAATATATATGCCACCTAAACCTCCTTAGTCACCATCTTCTAGAAGCTTCTCGCGCAATTACGAGAACGCCCCTCCTATCCGTGAAAACATGGAAAAACATTAGACTGTATAAATCCAATAACCGATACTAGTAACTGGCTTAAACCAAAGCCGACAAGTAAAAACTGTCCGAAAAGTCGTACGTGCGTAAACACACGTATGCGTCCGAACCCTTGTCGTAAAACCATACGACCTCTATATCGTTTCGCCTGGAGTAGGAAAACTCTCTGCGTGGGACTCTAGAGACTCGACTACTACGCTGGCAGTGGGTTTAACCACAGACCGCAAGCGGCACTAGCTGTACGTAACGGTCCCCAGGTAGATGTCGATAAGAAGGCCGATGAGGAAACCCATCCGAACTCCTACTGAGTCTGATGTGACAATCTCCGTACAGTCCGGTCCGTTCGTCTAAGACTATCGCATATCGGGCCTAGGGGGGCGGCAAGCGTCAGTCCCCTAATAGCTGTATAAGTCGTGTCGGAGCGAAGCCCATTACACCCTGAGAAACTACTGGAACCTACCAGCAAATCTCGCTTGCCCTGGCCAGGGACTTTGCGTAATGGCTCTCTGACACAGCGCGATATCAACCCCCAATACCGGGAGAGACGAATCCTGTCTAACCGCCACTGCTTCCAAGTGCTCGGGATTGCACCCAACTGCTACCTGTTTGCACGACTCCTTTGAGCCGTGGTAGGGTAGCAATCTAAGAACAGTGGGACACACTCGAGGCGAAGTAGCAGTGTCAAGTCTGCGGACTATGCTGTACTCATGTCACCTGGGAACTGTTCACTGACGTCTGGTATAAAACCAACCAACAGTTCCCTGTGAGTCCTGTCCGGTGTACCCGTAACCCAACGAGCACCTGCATACTATCTCCAGTACGACGTACTGACGGCTGTGGGACAGACCATCTACCCAACTGGGATGAGAAGCGTACACACTAGTCTACTCCGGAGTATCGATGCCCTGTCTCGATAATCCAACGACTAGGGACCTGAATAAGGATGTGCTTGTAGACTACCCAGCCCCCACTAGTGTGACTGCCATCACAACGCTGGTAGTCAAGCAAGATCCTAAGAGCTCTATCAATACGTATACTCACATATTAAGATTGAAAAAAAACCAAGTAGCATACTACCATGTTTAGCAAGACTGTTATATACATGTGAATATCCCAAGCTTCCATTAAGTAATATACAATCTAGTATGATACAATAATGGCCTCTAGGGTATATACACTAACAGTTGGGTCGAGGAACTACCCCGGGTCTTATGGGCCTTGCGCACGTCAAAAAAGACCCCAACCGGGGAGACCCCTTTCAGCCTCTGCTACGGGACCGAAGCAATGGTCCCGGCGGAGATCGGGCTACCCAGCTACCGAGTCGAGCACTTTGACGATGAAGCAAACACCATGGCACTACGAACCAACCTCGACGTATTGTTGGAGAAAAGGGATCGGGCCCAGATCAGAGCCGCCGCCTACCAACAGCAGACGGCCCGGTACTACAACGCTCGGGTAAAACACCGATCCTTCAAGGCTGGGGATCTGGTCCTACGGCGGAACGAGTTCGTCGACCAAGGCAGGCTTCACAAGTTCTCCCCAAAGTGGGAAGGTCCCTTCCTCGTCTTCGAAGCGCTCCCCGGCGGAGCCTACCGCCTGCAAGACGCGGACGGACGGAAGCTCCCTCGGCCTTACAACGCAGAGAAGCTCAAGCTATACCTATGAAGTCAAAACTAGCAAAGCACCGCACCTCGGATACCGCTCGAGATCTCCCTTTGAAATGATGGTGTATAGCGTTGTCTAGGATTCCTATCCATATGAATAAAGAAACTTTCGAACCTTCTTTCCCGGTAGGGTCCCCCCGGTACAACGAGAAGGGTCTCTCAGAGACGGTCGGGCCCGAGGTTCCCTCGCTCGGCTATCCCCAGCTTTCAGCTACCTGCCACAGTACCAGGAATCAAAAGCCCTCTCAGAAGCAGTCGAGCCCGAGGTTCCCTCGCTCGGCTATCCCTAGCGGGCAGCTTCCCTGCCACAATGCCGGGGATCAAAAAGTCCTCTCAGAGGCGGTCGAGCCCGAGGTTCCCTCACTCGGCTATCCCCAGCGGGCAGCTTCCCTGCCACAACGCCAGGGATCAAAGCCCTCTCAGAGGCAGTCGAGCCCGAGGTTCCCTCGCTCGGCTATCCCCGGTGGGCAGCTTCCCTGCCGCAACGCCAGGGATCAAAAGCCCTCTCAGAGGCAGTCGAGCCCGAGGTTCCCTCACTCGGCTATCTTTCAGGACAAAAGCCCTCGCCAAGAGGCACCGGGCAGTGACCCTGCCCGGCCAAGGGTCCTTGGTGGGCTTCTTACAGCCTTATAGCTCTTCCCGCGCCAAGGACCAAAGTCCTCCCAGAGGCAGTCGGGTCCTCGCTCGGCTATCCCCGGCTGGTAGCTTCCTACCACAACCGACAGGGATCAAAGTCCTCGCCAAGAGGCACTGGGCAGTAACCCTGCTCGGTCCCCGTCTTGAAGGATCAAAAGCCCTCGCGAGAGGCAACCGTGCAGCTACCCTGCTTGTCAAATTCTCCGGCTGGTAGTTGCCTACCCACGACGCCAGAGATCAGATCCCTCACCAAGAGGCAACCACGCATTCTCATGACCCGGTCATTTTTAGTGGCCCTCAGCAGCCCAAAGCCCTCGCACGGCAACCAAACGGCCACCCTGCTCGGCCAAGCCCGGCCGGTTGCCCTGTGGCCGTGCTTAAGGATCCGAGACACCCGGAAGGACGGCTGGTTCATCCAAATCTGAACGATCTCCCATCGACCTAGGGGGTACGTGAGGATACCTCCGAGGCATACATCTGGCAAACTCGACAGGAGATCGCCGGACATATGGCCAACCTTACACAGAAACGGAACGATACAAGCAAGGGCATCCTACGAACGTCCTTCACACACAAAAAAGAGAGAAAAATACAAACCGACGAATCAAGGGTTCTTTTTTATTTTATTTCCAAAATCAACATCTTTACAAAGGGTACTCTGGGGCCCCCAGCCTACAAACTGCCCGGAGGCTTACTTTGACCACTTCATCGTCGGCGTCACGGCCCAAGGCCCTACCACCGAAGACTTTGCCACCAAGGGCGCGCCCGGCTTCCCTCGTCATCCCTCGCCGGAGACCTCGTCGCCGGAAGCGGAACCCGAGTGCGGAGTTCACCATCATCAAACTCGGGAAGCTGTTCCTTCACAGCGTCCAAAGCCTTATTCCACGCAACGGCAGAATACTCCCCGAGCTCGGCGTAAAACTGCTCTGATGCCTTATACTCGGCCACAGCTTTCTTAGCCCGAGACTCGGCAACCTGGGCCTTCAGCAGCACCGCCTCAGCATCCCCCCTGCTTGCATCCCTCTCCTTTTCCAGTGCCGCAAAGCGTTCGGCCATGTCCGCCAGCTTCCTATCGGCAACCCGGAGAGACGCGTTCAGATGGAAAAGGGCACCTCGAGTCGCCGAGTTGGCGAGCTCCGCAGCCTCCGCCCGGCCCGCCACGACGTCGTCCTTATCCCTCTCTCGGCACAGGTCACGTTGCAAGATCTCAACCTCCGAAGGAAACGCCTACACTGGACCCGGGGCGTGGAACACCCCCTCGGCCTCCATGCGAATGGCAAGGGCGCAGTGTTGAAGAACCTGATAGAAAGCCGATGAGAAATCAGGAAGCATCCGAACCAAGGAAAGGCATACCAAGGCAAATGCGCGTAGGGGGATTCATACCTGGACCGACCCTTGGGCCATGGCCTCCAATTGATCCCTCAAGGAGCCACACGGGAGCTTTCCCCCAGCCGATTCCTCCATCCCGGCGAGCAAACCAGCGGCAATGGAAAGCCCAGACGGAACAGTGAAGACGGAGCCCCCTTCTCGCACGGGAATCCCTTCGGGGGAATTCGACGGCGGCGCATGAGAAACCGTCCTTTTCCTCTTAGGAAGGGGCCGGCCCTCGCCCTTCCTCCCGTCATCAGTCTGAGACCCGGGTAACTGCTGACGACTCCGGCCGCTGCCAAAGAAACTCCCAGATGCCGCCGACGAAATGGATGGCCCTTCCGTCGGCGGAGAGTCCGGCGGAGGGCGCAAGTTGGCCGGGGGCTCGGCTACACCACTAGCTTCCCCTGGCGCGAGCCGCCAGAAAAGTGGGAGCGAACCATGTATCACGAAGGAGGAAGTACACCGAGCGACAACGACTCGAGGAAGAAGAGAGATGAATGGTTGGGGGCCCTGGGGCGGGCCCCACCCCCGTTTTATCACCACATCCAACGGCGCCCGTCAACTCCCGCCGAAACGACTCCTCATGCCCATCGGCTTCGATAGCTCCACATGTCGGTCCTGCATTGGACTGCATCCAATCGGGCGCTGTAGGCCCGCGTACGTCGCACCGGCCAGTTATCCTTTGACGCGTGGACCATTGCTTCAGTTACATAGTGCACGAACCGGCACACCCTCTTTAAGGCGCGGAGACCTCGCCTTGGTTCGCTAGCAGAAAAGACGACCAATGGACCAAGGGCTCGCCTCGACGAAACTATAGAAGGGATCTCCCCTCAGAAAGCCCGGCAGTCCACTCCTGACCCGACCACTAGCTGGTCGAGACAGGAGTGGGGGGCTAATGATAGTGCTCGATATTGGCGACCTCCAAGATCAGGACACGTGGCAGATGACGTGTCCTAAGACTCAGAAGAAAGGGCCCACAGGAGCCGACCAGGCCACCCTATGCCCGACCTACAAGCGTAAACTGGCCCACCTCGGGGCCCCCTGCGAATTAGCCTCCTCGGCCCCTCAGCTCGCCCCGAGCTGCCACAAGACCAAGACTCCTCGGCCTCCTCGCTCGTCCCTGAGTCCCCGGCCGAGGTCGCCTTCCTTGGCCCTCCAACCAACTCCACCACTCACAGGCGTAACCACCGCTCTGCGAATCTCGCCATGCGCAGATTCTACGCCAACAACATCCCACGTTCCACGCTATCACGATCCCTATTAATGGGTGATCTGCTCTCTGCGCGAGCGTGACGTCGGTAGCGTAACTGCCGGCGAGATCCTCGCGCCTGCTGCGTGCCACCACCGCTATATAAACCTCCGTCACAGAGGGGTCAGGTAAGCTATTCTTCACACTTACGCCGTTACTCTGCTCGGATCTCGTCACTAACTTGAGTGTCGGAGGGTCCTCGGTGGTACCAAACCACCCCGGGACTTCTTTGCAGGTACTCGGCGACAGCCTCCTTACCCCACCTTCTCCTTTCAAAACCCATTGAGACCCACACGCAACGAAGGACAGCCGGTCAAGTTCACCTCGAGATCAACGGAAGACAACATCTAACGGAGCCCCGAGAAGGAGCCCCATCACCTCTCTTTTGTTATATTCAATCAAAACAACTTTAAAATCCCCATGTTCCAAATTTCTCTACAAGCACTACTACAATTGTGGGCAAGTAATTGGTAGTGGTTCCAACCGTTATCAATTTCTCGTAACGGTTGCCACGGCTTTGGCAGCGGTTCCAACCGTTACCAATTCCAATATGTGGTGGGCCCCACAACCCATTTGAGATAAAACCCCAGTTTTCCCCAATTCCCTGTTCGAGCCTCTTCTTTTTCCTCTTCCAAGAATTTTGGAGCCAAATTCTCCCGTGCCTCTCTCGTGGCCGCCCCTCCGTGGCCGCCGCCTCGCCTCCATAGCTCCCACCTCGCCTCTCGTGGCCGCCTCTTAGCCGTCTTCGTCACCGCCGCTCTTGAGCTCAAACTCGTCGCTCGCCGCCGCCGATCAAGCTCATCAAAGCTCGCCGACGCCGCTCGAAGCTTGCTATGCTCTGTGGTCGTCAAAAAGTAAGTACAAAACCGGTTTAATTCTAATTATTTTGGTTTGATCTGTAAAAATTAGGAATTTGTTTGAGTTTGTTGTTATTGTTGCTGCTGCTGCCGTTGTTGTTATGGTTGTTGTTGTTGTGTGAAGAATTAGGGTTCGGATAGGGGATATGGGTTCGGTTAGGGGATATGGGTTAGGGTCGGGTTAGGGTTTGGGTTAAAGTAATGATTGGGGTTAAGTGTTAGGGTTAGGGTTCGGGTAATTTAGCGAATTTTTGTAGGTAGTTTAGTGAAAAGCAACAATAGTTAAGGGTATTTGAGTGAAAAAGCAATAATAGTTAAGGGTATTTTATTGTAAAAAAGTAAAATTGAACAAATGAGCTTTTTTAGTAAAAATTTAATGTTAGTTCAGTGAAAAACTACAATAGTTAAGGGTATTTTAGTGAAATTTATAGTAATTTAGTTAATTTAAGAAAATGAATTGTTTAGTTAAATTTTTAAGGTAGTTTAGTGAAAAATAACAATAGTTAAGGGTATTTTAGTGTAATTTAGTAAAATTGTAGAAATAAACTATTTAGGAAAATTTTTAAGGCAGTTAATGAAAAAATAGCAGTAGCTAAGGGTGGTTTAGTGTAATTAGTAAAATTGAGCAAATTTATAGTGTTTAGGAAAATTTTTAAGGTATCTGAATATATGCTATTTAGCATACACATACATCTAAACTAAATCGTCAATTGAAACTAAATATAACAAATTCATCAACTGAACGCTAACACTAAAACCATATATACACCTAAACTAAATCGTCGACCAAAACTAAATTACATGCTTTAGAACCCGTTTATCGGCTAACATACGTTTTTTTTGTTGTGACATAGAACTACATGCAGATTGTCAATATCGAATGATATCATTCAGTGCTAACAACGTCGTGTAGTTTATGTGACGAGAAAATTTATCTTATGATAACCGATAGATTTGTTCAGTGAACAAATTAGGAATGTATAAAGTAAGCACGTCGTAACATCCTAGTACATTTATACTAAATATTTTGGTATTTCAAATCTTGCGGTAAAATCCTTTACTATTGTTGCTATTGGGTTGCGAATGATGTAATTAGTAGCTGTGGTTATTATCCGACTTGACCCGAATGTTTGATATTCAACATAGTTCAAGGTTATATCAAATATTTTCTAGTACAATGTACCCATGTGAATCGAGTATTAAATACATACATAATATATTTTAAGCTCTACATATCTCTTTATAATACAAAATAATAACAAATAATATTCTTCTTCTATTTAACCTTGCATGGCAAATTACCCCATATCAGGTGCTTGCGCCCATATATCATGTTCATATCCTCAATTATAGATAGCAAAACAATTTAAGATCTTTACGTATATTTACTTAGATTTTTATTAGGGGTATATGTATTTAATCACAGAATATTGCATTATGATTAAAATCCTTACGTATATTCTTTATATTTAAAAACTATATTTTTGAAGGGATAGGGGTAATATTTGGAGAGATATGGTATTATCTGCAAAATCTTACAATATATATATATATATTTTATATTTTCCTGTAACTATAACAGTTTATATATATTTTCCCGTAACTACAACAATTTATATATATATATATATATATACATATAAATTATTATAATCTCTCTCTATCTCCTACCTCTCTCCTTATATATATAATATATATATAATAATATATATATATATATATATATATATATATATATATATATTTTATCATAAACTCTCTCTCTCCCTCCCTCGTATTCATCTCCCTCTCTCCCTCTCGCTGAACCCTAACCGTGCCAAATCCACATCGCCGCCGCCCTCTCATCGTTGTCCTCACTTCCTCATCTTCTCCTCTTCCTCGTCGCCTCGCCATCATCACCATCCTCCCCATCTCCTTCCCTGAGGGCTCACCGAGCCGACCCCCGAGCTAAGAACCCATCACCTCCCCTCACCGTCGACCTCACAGCTGACCCGACCACCTCTGTCACCTTCCATCCTCGTCGGCAACACCAGAGCACCCACACGCCACCACCGCACCTTCCCTCCTTCTCCTTCTCTTTCCCCGATCACCAACCCAACCTCTTCGTCCCTTCAACCTCGCCGCCAACTGCGTCACCCCGTCACCTCGTCGCCGACCGCTTCTTTCCTCTTCTTGTCCTCGCTAACCTCAGAACTAGCAACCTCGCCATCTTCTTCTTCTTCTTTCTTCTTCTTTTCTTCTCTTTTCCAACTTCACCGGAGTTGTTCACCGCCGACGAGCACGATTCAGACGACCCGATCACCGTTGTCGTCTAGTCCAGTTACCACGTCACGCAGTTGCTCAGTTCAGGTCAAGTCCTACATACGTGTGTTTTGCATCGTGACGTTATTCGGTTTTCGGAACGTGATATCCGTATATTTGTCGTGAGATTTCAATCAGGCAAGTTCTAAACTTGCAACATGCTACTTTGTTTATATTTATATGATTAATGATAGTATATGTGTTTTAATATTCAGCAAATATTATCGATTTACAGTTTTATAGCATCTGTCTGTATCCGTACCAATAATGGTTTATCTAGTTATATGCCGGATCATCACAATATTATCATACTACTATATCAGTTCAGTATTTTATCTATATTGTAATACACCTGGTAACAGACGTAAAACGGTTATTACAGATAGATACATATACATCCTGGCATTAGTTATGTTTACCATGTTTAGATATTGGTTACGGTTTTACATTGGTATCTATTTTGGTTAATACACATTGCCTGACATGTTCACGACACATTACCAGACCTGTTACTTGGATTATTACTAATACCGACAATCCTGACTTGTTGTCCTGATGGACGTAACTTGTTGTCTAGATAGACAAGACCTGTACCTGCTTGATCCTGTGTTGGTATTAGATTGATATCATCAATACCTGACTTGAACACAAAACCTGGGGGTAAAAGAAAATTAATAATGAAACATGACTTGTAACTCAGCAGTTCGATACTTTCCAGAGACTGATAGTCGATACGGGCTTCGGCCCCGGAATGATGATGCTAACATCATTTGTCTGTACATGGTACCCATTTTTTACTGCTTAGCAGCACGACTCGGATTCAGCCCTGAGGGTCTTGACCGTGGTCCCGGGCACGCACGGGATACTATTGAGTTATATCGACGATTCCATTTAATTGATTTTAAAGACTTGTAGAATAGATAATCTAGAAGCACATACTTTACGATACACATCACATACACATAGCTCACTGTTTTATACCTGCGTTTATTATTTACAACTCATATTTAATCATAGCATCCTATCCTGATTATTACTATTATTTTGATATTTATGACGCACTGACGTCTGGGTTTTGCATGGCCCAGTTCCTTTGGCTTTGTCGCAGGCAGATCAAGAGTATTTTAGTAAGCAAGCCGAGCAATGAGGAGCTGGATGTTTAGTTCTAGAGATGCTTAGTTTATTTTATTCCGTTATTTTATCGATGTGATCCCATAAGGGACGTGATTTAGATATTGTTTTTATTGGATCTTGATTCGTTTCCGCTATATGTATTTCTTGACCTTTATTTATTGTGGCAGATGGACATGTGTTAGTCAGCTTTTATTTACTGTTCTTGATATCTGATTGACAGCCGTAATGTGACTATGGAGGGAGTTTTTCTAGCCATAGGTAGCATGGTTGGCTCTGTCACATGCTGTATTTACGTATTTTGGGAAGCAGGGCGTGACATGGTTTGTTTGGTATCAAAGCCATTGGATTTAGGGTTAGTCGGGTTTAGTTCTTTTTGTAGTTGGGTATTGAACCCAATACAGTAACCAGGAAACCTGGAATTAGGAACATGTCCTGCCACATTACTACCTTGCCAGTCTTGAATCTATAGCTATCAATATCTTGTTTATTGAATCATGTTTACTGTTACTAACCCCTTCAGTGTCTTGGCTTCAGAATCACGGCGGATAGAGATTTATGGTCATACCAGAGGCGTGTAGATAACGCCGCATTACTTGGAGTTGTACGTGGTATGCTAGAAAACTAGAAACGACAAACTGAGCTGAATCAGCGGCAGGCCGAGACTTTCCAGGAGGGTTTACGGACGGTCCGGCAGTCCATGGTTCCATCAGCTGAGAGGACAGCAGCGCCTAGGCCAACACAGCATGAGGGCACTGTGGCAGACTTTAGGAAGCTCGGTCCGTCCACATTTATAGGACTGGAGGAGCCATTGCCAGCGGAGCAGTGGCTAGTTGATACAGAGAACCTGCTCGTTGCCGCGCAGATTCCAGATGAGAAAAGGGTGGATGTAGTACGCATCCAATTGGTTGATTATTCTTGCGATTGGTAGCTCGTAGAGGAGACCCATCTGATCAAGTCGATCAGTTGGGCAAATTTTTCGCGAATTTTCTTGGAGAAGTTCTATCCGCAGTCTGCTCAGGAGGAAATGGAAGAGTAGTTCATTAATTTGAAGCAAAATGGCGGATCTGTTGATACATATGCGGCTGAGTGGACCTGGCTCAGTCGATTTGCGGGCCTAATGAGGCAGATTGGGAAAGGCGGTTTATGCGTAGCTTGGACTAGAAATTCAGAGACACATCATATCTCTGGGATTGACCACCTTCTCCCAAGTTCTCAAGGCAGCCAGGGAGCAGTAGAGTTTATCGGTAAAAGTAAAGGGTAATCTACAGCAAGACGTTGTAGTGCGTAAGGCGGCATTTACGCCAAACAGAGCTCCTGTACACAGAAGCATTCCAGTAAACAAACGAGGCACTGTATCTATGAAGAAGCTATTTGTATCAGATCAGAAAAAGGGTGCGATTTATGACTTTTTCCATCTATCCGGACACACGCATAAGGGCTGTCGAAGGAGGCTCGGACTTTGGTTAGCTTGTGAATCAGCTGACCATACCATCAGTGCTTGCCCTTCGAAACTACGATCGAGAGACGATATTCAGAAAGCACCGCAGAAGAAAACCTATAGGCAGAAGCTGATCACTCAGAGGCCCAATCAAGGGCGGGCTTTCACCTTGACGGCCAAGGAGGCTAAGGCGTTAGATGATGTTGTTTCAGGTATTCTACTTGTTTATAATTTTTCCGCATTGACATTATTCAATTTAGGTGCATTCCATTTCTTCATGTCGTCCAAGTTTATTTGTGCACACTCTATTTCACACACAACCTTTTCTAGTTGCTGGGACATACACACTGGGAATGGAAGAATTGTATCCAGCAGTGAGTGCAAGGTTTGCTCGATTGTTATTTGCGGACGGGAGATTCGCGGATTTCTTGGTGATTGATACTGGAAGCTACAATGTTGTATCGGGAATGGATTTGCTTGGCATTTTCCACGCTCACATTGATTGTAGGGCAAAGAAAGTGATTTTCCAGATCCCCGGACATCCGGAGTTCATATTTTTGGGAGGTAGCAGATTTGTCGGGCCAGTCGAATTTAGGGCTAGGTCGATAAGTGCCGTTCTTTCGTCGATGGAAGTAAACAAGGAAGAAGCACCAGCGGTAGTTTGGGATTTTATGAATGTGTTCGAGGATATCTCGGGTTTACTGCTAAAACGAGATGTGGAGTTCACGATTGATCTTATTCCTAGAGCAGCGCCGATTTCAAAGGCTTATTATCCAATGGCGCCGGTGGAACTGGAAGAGGTAAAGAAACAAGTTGCAAATTACTGGAGAAGGGTTGGATTCGTAGCAGTGGTTCACCATAGGGAGCTCCAGTTCTTCTAGTCAAGAAGAAAGATGGCATGCGGAGGATGTGCATCGATTATCGAGAATTAAATCGGATGATTATTAAGAACAAGTACCCAATCCCGCGCATGGGAGAACTATTCGATCAATTCAGTGGCATGAGGGTATTATTGAAGTTGGATTTGCGATCTGGGTATCATCAAGTTCGGGTGAAATCATAAGACATTTGCAAGACGGCGTTCCGAACTCGATATGGGCATTACGAGTACTTAGTGATGCCATTTGGAGTTACTAACGCACCAACAATATTTATGAACTTGATGAACCGAATCTTTTCGTCATACCTGGACCAGTTCATAGTGGTGTTTATTGATGATATTCTGGTCTATTCGAGGAGTAAAGAAGAGCATGAAGAACACTTGAGGATCATACTGCAAACGTTGAGACAAGAGAGGTTATATGCTAAGATGAGCAAGTGCTAGTTTTGGCTCGAAGAAGTAAAGTTCTTGGGTCATGTTGTATCCGGAGATGGAATTGCCGTTGACCCTGAAAAGATTGCAGCTGTTCATGATCGGCCAATTCCAAAGAATGCGGGGGAGATCAGAAGTTTCCTTGGGCTTGCCGGATACTATAGATGGTTTGTGGAGAACTTCGCCCGAATAGCAGAACCATTGACCAAACTAACACGAAAAGAGCCGCCGTTCGTATGGACCGAGAAGTGTGCATCAGCTTTTGAAGTGCTGAAGCAAAGATTGACCACCGCTCCTATTCTGACAGTGTTAGATGGTTCTGGAGGACTAGTTATTCACAACGACGTATCTGGGAAGGCTTGGGATGTGTTCCAATACAGCATGGTAAGGTCATAGCATATCCGCCGAGACAATTGAAAACTCATGAGAAAAACTATCCAACTCATGATTTGGAGCCAGCAGTAATGATTTTTGCTCTGAAGATTTGGAGACACTACTTATTGGGCGAAAGGGTAGAAGTATTTACCGATCACAAGAGTCTAAAGTATGTGTTCACACAGAAAGAGCTCAACATGAGGCAACGTAGATGGTTAGAGCTGATGGCTGACTATGATCTTGATCTAAAATACCATCCGGGGAAAGTTAATAGAGTGCCGGATGCTCTAAGTCGGTTGCCAGCGATACGGATGTTGACAGTACAGAAGGAGATTATAACCGATCTTCAGAGGTTCGAGTTGGAGATTGTTGTTAGTTGTATGTATACCCTAGAGGCCATTATTATACATATGATGTATATTATAGTGGATGCTTGGACATATATAGAGAGGACTTTCTTGCTCAACATGATAGTATGCTATTTGGTTGCTCTTTATCTTAACATGTATACTTGTCTCTTGATACTGTCTTATGATTACATGTTGGTAAAGCCCTTAGGATGTGTACTTGACTACCAGGATTATGATGCAGATCATACTAGTGGGGCCATGGTAGTCCATAAGTTCATCCTTTAATGTTCCTAGTCGTGGGTGTATCGAGACGGGGCATCGATATACCAGAGTAGACTAGCGTATACACTTCTCAACCCATGTGATGGGGGATGGATGATCCCATATCCATTAGTGTTTGACATCAGAGATGGTATACATGTGCTCAGTGGAGACTGGGTACACTGGACGGACTCGCCGAGAACTCCTAGATAGTATTATACCTGACGTCAGATAGCAGTTCTCTGGTGACACTGATACAGGTTAGTCTGTAGACTCGAGATCGTCATAGAGTCTTGTGTGATTCCCACTGTGCTTTGATTTCCACCTTACCACGTTCAAGAGGACGTGCAAAACGGTGGTTTTTGGGTACAATCCCGAGTCACATGGAGGCAATGAGCGATAGGAGGGGATTTCGTCTCCCCCGGTATTGGGGGTAGATGTCATGCAGTGCTCGATTGGCTATAACTGGAAGTCCCTGGCTAGGGCTGATTTAGAGATTTACTGATAAGTGTTATCAGTAGTTTCTCGACCCGTTATGAGCCTCGTATCGGCATGACTTATCGAGTTATTGGGGTCTGATGTTTACCACCCGTAGACTTGATATGCGACATCTTAAACGAAGAGACCGGACTGTTCGGTAGTGTTACTGACAGGCTTTACAGGAGCTAGAGCGGGTTTGCTTGTTGATCTTCTGATCGCTCAATACCCGGGTAGCCGTTACGTCCAGCTAGTACTGCTGACGGCTTGTGGGTGTTTGATGTGATCATCACCTACTGCCGGCGTATTGATGAGTCTTTAGAGTCCTACATAGAGGTTTTACTGGCTTAGGAAAAACGAAGTAGGAGAACATATGTGATATGTGCGGGACCGAGAATAATACGAGTATGCGATACCGTATTCTATTTTTGCAATATTTGTATCGGTCGGTTATATGAGATATAGCCGGGTTATCGAATCAAGTGTTGATTCGATAAGTTGGTACATATGATATTAGTCGGTTATATGAGATATAGCTGGATTATTAAATCAAGTGTTGAATTGATAATTGTATATTTGATATACTAGTTTACATTAACTAATATTAGCTCACTTAAGCATTTATTTTCTCACATGTGCACACTTAATATATATGTGATATATATTAATTGTGTTTTCTTGTGTGTCATGGTTATTGATACGCACTACATGGGTGTATGAGACTTACACCATACTAATTATAATGTAGGGTTTAAATATTTAAAGTAAATCCAAATTAGTGGATAAATGGTCACATGCATGAAGCTTGTAGAAGCTTGTGGATGCATTGACTTGGTCCACTAATTTTGTTTTACTAAACATATTTATTAACCTAACCATCATAACTTAGTCATGGTTATGTCTCTACATGAGTTAGCTATATGATACAAACTCACCCATGGTTGATTCTCTCACCTTTTTAGTTCATTCTCATCTCTTTGCTTCTTCTTCTTCTTCATTTTTGAGAAAAAACTTGCTAGCGTTTTCAAAAGTGTGAGAAAAATAAAACTAAAGTGAGCCCTGTTCTCGCCAAAATTTTGGCTCATAACCTGCTTCCTTATAAAATAATAATAATAAAATAAGAAATGAAGGGAAAAACTCCACATGCAAAGAATGTAACAAATGCCTCAGAGCCAAGAGTTAAAACATTGTGAAGTAATGCTTCAGATGCAGCGCCAAGTGCGCTGCGCCCTAAACAGCACACCACGTGCAAAGCATGTGTGCGCTAGCGCTAGGTGCGCTGCTACGCTCCAAGCAGCGCACCACGTGTCATACACGGGTGCGCTACCTTTTAAGCAGCGCACCACGTGCAAAGCACGGGTGCGCCAGCGCTGGAACCTAAAAATTCCCCACCGTTAGATCAAAAGATCTAATAATAATGATAAATCATTAATTAATCAGAATTAAAATTCTGTTATGGAAAGATTTTCTCAATCTTGTTAAAAACAAGAAGATTGCCTTCTGTAAAACAGGAGCCCTAGGATCAAAGATCCAATGATGGGGAAACATCCCCAAATCAATTAGAGAAAGATCTCTTTAACCGATTCAACAAATCAACTTGCCCTATATAAAGGCCCCAAGACTTCAAGTCTAATATAGAGAAACCCCCTACAAACTTTGAGAAAACTCAAAGAAAGAAGAACAAGCTCTTAGCAAAAGAAGATCATTTCTTCAAGATAAAGAACATGAACAATGAACAAAGAGATGAAATCATCTCATTAGATTAGAAGAATTATCTTCTTAAAAGATCATAGATCTATAAAGACCAAGGTCTTTCGTAAAAGATCAAAAGATCTAATCATAAAAACAAAAGAAGTATTTACTTCATTCACAGATCATTGATCTACAAAGGCAAAGCCCTTTCAAAAATAAGAACTGTTGTTCTTGAATCTTGAGGCAATGCCTCCTTTAAAAAGAACATAAACTTGTTCTCTGATCATAAATTTGATCAAATGCGCTTTGCGCTATTGAAAAGTGCCTTGCACTCATGAACTGCGCTTTTGCGCTCCTTGGACCAGCGCTCAGCGCCAAAACGTGCCACGTGTCAACCACAGATACAACTTGCGCTTTGCGCTTCTGAAACAGCGCACTACGCTCATGGGCTGGCGCTCAGCGCCAAGCACGCTACGTGTCATTCACGTGTGCACCACTAAACTAGCGCAACGCGCTCATAAATTGAAAGCGCAATGCGCTTATAATCTGGCGCTTAGCGCTAAGCGCGACACGTGTCCTTTTCGTGTGCGCTACTTGGCAGAAGCACACTGCGCTCTTTAATTGGCGCAAAGCGCCTGGCGCGCCACGTGGCGCACTGTCAGAACACACATTGTTCTGATGAATGCTATGCATTCAATACAAGACAAAAAGTAAAGTCAGGATCTAATGCTCAGCATTATTAAAAGGGCCAAGTCCAAATAAAGGCTCAATAGCCAGAACAATAAAATGTTAAACATTTATTGGACTTAGCCCAATATTGGCCGTAAGTCCTCAACTCATATCAACTGAGCCCATATGCTCATAAACCTTTTAACAGACTTTAGTCCCAAATTGGACTATAGATCTCCCAACCAAAATTGGTTCAAGGGTACATCTCTGAACTCCTCTGATATTTGTCGTTGTAATCCTTCAACGTCTTCAGAGATGTAACAGGTCCCGACGGCCATACATTCCACAGACTATGATGTCTTTAAACCGGACTGTGGGGTCCTTAAACTCATGGACTACGATGTCCTTAACCTGGACTGTGGGGTCCTTAAACCCATGGACTACGATGTCCTTAACCTGGACTGTGGGGTCCCTAAACCCATGGACTACGATGTCCTTAACCTGGACTGTGGGGTCCTTAAACTTATAGACTACGATGTCCTTAACCTCGGACTGTGGGGTCCCTTTAAACCCATGGACTACGATGTCCTTAACCTCGAACTGTGGGGTCCCTTTAAACCCACGGACTATGATGTCCTTAACCTCGGACTGTGGGGTCCCTTTAAACCCACGGACTACGATGTCCTTAACCTGGACCACCATGTCCTTAAACTGGTAATCGACCGCAATGTCCCTAAACTAAACAATAGAGTTCAAATGCTCTTTTGTTGGATCTAAATGATCCTGTTAAGTCGATCTTAGACTAACGTATCCTTAACTAACGTTTAAGTTGATCTTAGTCTCAAATGAGACTAACGTATCCTTAAACCCAAACCAAAACCCAAATCTAAGAACATACGGATTTGGACTAATCCACGCCCTACGGGCGACAACATAAATTAGTCTCTGTATACAATCCACGGGCAACCACAAACAAAACAAACACCTACGACACGAAGTGACCATCTGGAGAAGGAGAAAGTTGTTACTGCGATGCGGCAGCGTAGTTAACTGCAGGGGCTTGTGCCTGCAGGGAAGAGCGTCCCCACAATCAAAAAACCCCTCAAAAGAGGGGGAATCTGACGAAGTCTGCTACATTGGCCGCATCCGTTTAAACCTTCGATGCATGGTGCCATAAATCAACTTGGCATTTTTGGAGAGGTGGACGGATAGCACCAAATAGCATCTGCCCCCAGATACAGGCAAGACGTTTGTCTTCCTGGTTTCCGGCGGTAAACAAGCCCACTTCCTGCTTCATCATCCTCTACTAGATTAGCACTTTAGTATAGGGTGTTAGCTTCACTAATCTCTCATTAGTGAAGTATCAGCTTGAGTTAGTGTCTCCTCGACGTATATCATTTTCGGCCTCAAAGACTTCAAGCAAGATCGTTCCTTTCACCTTGAGAAGCCATGCAAGAGTTTGGGAGTTCCATGATCGCAACGAAGGGACCACTACAAAGAGCCATTGAAGTGAAGGACCGGTCTACAAAGATTGTATTCCGTTATCACTTAGAAGTAAAGTAGTTTACTTTCTTGTCTAGCTCCTAAAACTCTAGTTAAATTCTAGGTTAGGTTGTTTGGCACACTAGATATTTTTGAAATTGGAATGTTTGATGCCTTGTGAAACCTTGTGGTTGTGCCAAAGAACCCTACAGTGGTATTAGAGCCTTACTAGAGGATTAGGGGTTGTCTAGGAGAAGTTAGAAGTTCGAATGAACTCCGAAACCCGAAATTGCCCACTTTCTGGAAATTTTTCAAAATGTTAGAATTTTTCACATTAAAAATCCTCATAAAATCATGCAGGTAATTGTATGGACTCTCTTGAAGAACGAGTCCCTAACTCGCTTTAGTGACCACGGAACAGCGGCCAAAACATAGTTTTGGCGGTGGTTCCGCGGCGCCACTAAGGAGGCAAGGGACGACACTTCAACGGTTGGTCCATTGGTACTGGGGCATACTTCTGAGAATTTTTAATACCGCTCAAGTGTTGAGCTTTCTGGGAAATTTTGGGAATTTGTTGATTCGATCGAAAGGTTTAATATCGTCTAGCTATTTTTGGAATGTGATACAATATGTGGAATTCATATAGTTAGGCATGAAATCCGTAATATGTGATATTTCGGGTTTATGATGTCTAAAGTTATTATGGATTCCAAATGTTGTAGTTTGACATTTTTTTCCTGCGACCGTAAGTGTAATATGTGGTGTATCGCCGGTTTCGTTGCTATATGTCAACGACAACTGGGTTGCGCATATTTAATTACGTTGATGACATGTGATGTTATGTGTTGCTGTGATATGTTATATTGGATCGTCGTGTTTTGGATTGCCGGGGGTTTTATGTGAGATGAGAGTTTTTATTTTCCTTCATGTAAAGTTCAATGTATATAATATTCTTTTATTGGGGCACTTCCGGGTTGAGGATGATGTCACCATTGTTGTATATTATTTACTTTTCCGTATTAGGATAGACCCAAGGAGGGGAGCATAAATAACCGGGTTCTAGAGTCCAGTGGGAGACCAACTCGAGGAGTCGAGTCTGGGTCTCCTAACTCTAAGAATTTGCAGGGTTGCTTGTCGCTCTCGTAGGGGTCTAGGGATGTGGGTTTGGCTATTCATCGCGACCGTGGAATCCGTGTTTTATATAGGCTCAAAATAAAACATGGACCTCCTAGTATATCAAATATTTCATATGTTTCTTCTGCTTTTTTGTGATGTGATCACCATGGATTATGAGACGAATGGATATATATTATATATGAGATATATAATAGACGTTGCTTATGTTTTGCACCCGTGCTAGTCCCGTCCTGGTATGCCGTTAGTTAAGTAACCTAACGGTGCATAATGGGACATTGTGGCGAATGCGGGTGGCATAAGTGTACGTTGTATTTTCGATTTTTCTGTGATGTTTAGGAAGCATAAATGATGGGAATTCATTAATGAGATTAATGAAAAGAAAGAAACCTAAAAGATGTCGTGGAATCAAATTTTCAAAAAGGGTAGCTACAATATTTGGTTTGCATAGTGATATATGTGATATATCCTGCACCTTATTCGATAAGAAAAGAGCTTAGATCCCTTCAACGGGAGTGACCTCTTTAGCAATAACTGGCAGATGCTACAACACGGTTTTTCTTTTGATTGGTTTTGGAGTATTTGCTTTGCATAGTGATATATGTGATATATCCTGCACCTTATTCGATAAGAAAAGAGCCGAGATCCTTTTACCGGGAGTGACCTTTTTAGCCGAACTAGGAAAGCCTAAAAACACTCCTTTTCAAAATCACTCGATTCCGCAACGATATCAAGTTCATTACGCAAAAGGTTTGATAAAAACCTGTCGTAGCCCTCCGTCATTTCAGATAAGTCCTATTTAGTATTCGTGCTGCGTTTGTTGGACTTTGTCAAGGCGTAGTGTGCGGTAGCTGAATGGTGCTTATCTGCTTATGCATATGATGCAGATTGGATTAGGGTAGTCATATGACCTTTGGCCTTTGTCAAGGGTCGTGCGGGTGGGTTTAATTCAATCAGGAAATGACGGGTTGAACTTGACTAGCATCCTATGATTTGTTGGCCTTTATCAAGGTCATAGGGGTTAGGGGCAAAATATTATCGGAAATTTCAAGTGTTGAAATTTGCAATGAGATTGCATACCTTCTATGAGATAGTTAGATCCCGATACCCACTGCGAGTAAGAGTTACTCCTGAGAGAGTTTTACACAAGACAATTAGCCGATCAAGTAGGTGTCTAGAAAGGTGTCAACGGGGTTACGCCCTTGGGAAAACGAGGTTTATTTTAATTAGGTCCGTGCGAAAGCACGGGAAACCTCCCTCAAAATACCGGCACTGGTCTGGCTGAAAGATTGGCGAAGTTGTAGGGTGTAATTAATCTCGTCCAGTCTTTCCTTTTAGGGTTTGAAGGAAGATTTGATAAAAACATTGGGAGCCATCCTGATCAGATAAAATAATAACCAATCTGATCTTACAAGAGCATACGCTAAACTGTTTTCTCCTCTCTCTCTCCAGGTAGCGACCATGACACGTCTTAATCAAGATAATAATATGGATGTATTGACCGAACCCGCATGTTATACTGTGCTGGGGAACGTTGGTTCCGTTCTTTCTTATAAGAGTTATAAGACTCAACAGGATATAGGGGAATGCCAAGATTCCCATGCCACCCAATTGAAGAAAGAACATGATGATGAATTTTCTTCGGGTGTGTTCGTTACAGAGAACTGTTTCTCCCTTTGCTCTACGTCCTGGGTATTGGATACCGGATCAGGATCCTATATATGTAATCTGTTACATGGGCTAAGGAAAGGTAGAGAACTGGGAGAAGGTGATAAAGGCATAAGGGTTGGAAATGGTGCAATTTTTTAGCTAAATCCGTTGCGGAATATCACCTTGTATTACCAAGTGGTAATACATTGATTCTGAATGAATGCTATTACATGCCGAACCTGATATACAACATTATATCAGTTTCTTTATTAAGTAAAGAGGGATATATTTTTTTATTACAGGATAATGTTATGAACATTTTCCTGAACCAAAAGTTGGTTGGTTCAGGCACGTTGTGCAATGGCATTTATGTACTAAATCAATCAACAGTTCTGAGCATAACAAACACATACAAGAGGAAGAGTTCAGAAATGAACGAATCCTTCTTGTGGTATTGTAGACTAGGTCATATAAATGCGACACGACTCGCTAAGTTACATAAAGATGGTTATTTGAATTCGTTTGAATTCTCATCTTATGACACTTGCTAGTCCTGTCTCAAAGGCAAAATGACCAAGACTCCGTTTAGTGGACACGGAGAAAGAGTTACCGAACTCTTGGGACTGATACATAGTGATGTATGCAGTCCCATGTCTACACATGCCAGAGATGGTTCCTCATACTTCATTACATTCACTGACGATCTCTCTAGATTCGGATACGCTTTTCTGATGAAACATAAGTCTGAAACTTTTGAGAAATTCAGAGAATATAAATAAGAAGTTGAGAACCAAATGGGCAAAAGTATTAAAGTCCTACGATCTGATCGAGGAGGTGAATACTTGCGCATGGAGTTCCTGGACTTTCTAAAAGAGAATGGGATTCTCTCTCAGCTTACTCCTCCGTATACATCACAGCACAACGGCGTATCGGAGCGGTGGAATCGCACCCTATTAGATATGGTGCGCTCTATGATGAGCACTGCTGAGTTATCTATTTCCTTTTGAGGTTATGCGCTTGAGACAGCAGCATACCAATTGAATCAAGTTCCATTTAAATCTGTACCTACCACACCATATGAGATATGAAGTGGGAAGAGACCATGTTTTAAATGAGTTAAGAAATGGGGTTGTCCGGCCTATGTCAAAAAGCAAAATCCGGACAAACTCGAGGCACGGTCAGTTCTATGCATGTTTGTGGGATATCCCAAACATTCACATGGATATCTTTTCTACTATGGCAAGGAACAAAAGGTGTTTGTTTCTCGACATGCCACCTTTTTAGAAAAGGAATTTCTTGCAAAAGAAATTAGTGGCAATGAGGTAGAACTGGAAGAATTCCGGCTACACAAACTGAAACTGAAGATTTAGTGGAACCAGAGGATTCAGTAGTTCCCAACGAACCCCAGCCTCTCCGCCGATCTAGTAGGGTTCCTCGTCTACCTAAGAGATACAACGGTTTTCTCATTGATGGTGGAAGCGAGGATTGCATCATGGAGGATGATGACCCAACTAGCTTCGAGCAGGCCATCACGAGTGGAGACTCTATGAAGTGGCTGGATGCAATGCGATCTGAGATGGAATCCATGTACACCAACAAAGTATGGACTTTGGAAGATACTCCTGAAGGGGTAAAACCATTGGGAGCAAGTGGATCTTCAAGAAAAAACTTGGTGTAGATGGGAAAGTGGAGACTTTCAAAGCTAGACTTGTTGCAAAGGGTTTTCGTCAACGACCAGGTATGGATTATGACGAAACCTTTTCTCCAGTGTCTATGCTTAAATCCATCCGGATCATGCTTGCCATTGCTGCATACCATGACTACAAAATCCGCCAAATGGATGTTAAGACCGCCTTTCTGAATGGTGATTTGGAAGAGTGCGTGTACAAGACTTAGCCAGAGGTCTTCGTAGACAGAGGGAGCAGCAGAAAGGTGTGCAAGCTGCTTAAATCCATCTACGGGTTAAAGCAAGTATCGTGGAGTTGGAACATCTGTTTTGATGTCGTTATCAAAGTGTTTGATTTCGTTAAAAACGTAGATGAACCATGTATATACAAGAAGGTGGCAGAGAGTAAGGTTGTCTTCCTCATATTGTACGTGGATGCCATAATCTTGATAGGAAATGACATTCCTATGCTGCAATCGGTCAAGCTCTTCTTATCACATAGATTCTCAATGAAAGATCTAAGTGATGCCTCCTACGTCTTGGGGATTAGGATCTATAGAGATAGATCTAAACGGATACTGGGATTGTCCCAATCCAGGTACATTGACACCATGCTAAAGCGGTTTAGTATGGAAGAATCCAAGCGTGGGTTTTTACCCACGATCTCAGGACTCACTCTTTCCAAAAAGATGTCTCCCAAGACTGATTTGGAGAGAGCTCGCATGCAAGGGAGACCCTATGTTTCGTCAGTAGGCTCTATCATGTACGCGATGCTATGTACCCGACCCGATGCAGCATACTCACTAAGTGTAGTGAGTAGGTATCAAGCAGATTCAGGAGAGAGTTACTGGACAGCTGTGAAGAGCATTCTCAATTACTTGAGAAGGAATAAAGAGATGCACTTGGTGTATGGTAACGGAGAACTCCAAGTGGAGTCCTTTACTGATTCGAGCTTCCAGAGTGATAAGGACGACTCTAAGTCGCACTCGAGATTTGTGTTTACCCTCAATGGAGGGGCGGTATGCTGGAAGAGTTCAAAGCAGGAAACCGTGGCAGACTCGACGAAGGAGGCTGAATACATCGCTGCCAACGATGCTGCCAAAGAGGCTGTCTGGATGAAGAAGTTCATAACTGAACTTGGAGTGGTTCCATCCATTGAGTATCTAAGACCTTTGTATTGCGATAAAAATAGAGAGGTGGCTTTGGCCAAGGAACCCAGGTCCCATCAGCTATCCAAGCATATTCTGAGGCGGTATCACCTGATCCGGAAGATAGTTGATCGCCAGGAGATCGAGGTCAGGAGAGTTGACATGAAGAATAACACTGCGGATCCACTCACGAAGGCCATTCCCCAGATACAGTTCGAGAGACTCTTCGGGATGCTGGGTATGCGATACTACAGCAGCTGGCCCTAGTGCAAGTGGGAGATTGGTAGTTATATGTATGCCCTAGAGGCAATTATTGTACATATGATGTATATTATAGTGGATGCTTGGACATATATAGAGAGGACTTTCTTCTCGACATGATAGTATGCTATCTGGTTGCTCTTTATCTTAACTTGTATACTTGTCTCTTGATACTGTGTTATGGTTACATGTTGGTAAAGCCCTTATGATGTGTACTTGACTACCAGGATTATGATGCAGATCATACTAGTGGGGCCATGGTAGTCCATAAGTTCATCCTTTAATGTTCTTAGTCGTGGGTGTATCGAGACGGGGCATCGATATACCAGAGTAGACTAGCGTATACGCTTCTCGACCCATGTGATGGGCGGTGGATGATCCCATATCCATTGATGTTTGACATCAGATGTCACGACCCGAAAGTACGGAACGTGACCGGCACTTAGATTACGAAGCGTCTAGAGGCGCAACGTAACCTAAGTAAGCCGAAGCCCAGAAATCTAAACCATAAAAAGAAGAAGAAGAAAAGGAAAACATGTAGAAAACAAGTTTAAAAACAACATCCAATTTTCTCAAAAATTTCGGCAGAGTCTCCTTTATAAAAACTGGCCCCAAACGGGTACAAACAAGAATAATATATATACAAACAATAAAAAGCATCCCCAAATGGGATCTAGCTCTACGCCAAAAGGCGGAAACAACCACATCAATGCATAATAGTATACAACACCAAAGGGCGAGGCTCAAAACTCAAAAGAAAACAAAACCACCAGATATCATAATAATACAAGTGCGACTCTAAGGTCGAAATAAACAACTGATCCAGTAACCTATCAAGTAATACAAGTTTGGTTGATGGAGTTTTCTAGATACAAATGAAATAATAAAAGTACAATAGCGGTCCAGATACAAGTGAACCAACCTACCGTGCAAATTACCCGGAATGAAACGATGTGCCAGCAACAGCTAAGGAACCTTGTACATCAACCTGTAATAAAATTTGGCACAACGGGGGTGAGTTGCCAACTCGTGAGTAGAAAAAATCTGCGAAAAGAAATCGAATGCACGACGCTGTCCTAGGTCATAATAATATACTAATATAATACTAAACATCTAGTAATTGCAGGGTAATAAACTACGTGTAGTGCAAAAGCTCTGTGCCCGTGTCAGTGCCTCAAATAGTAATATGTCATGTGAATGAGTATGCATGCACCATGAATGTAAAACAATCAATTCTGAAATCTGGATATATCTGTATAAGAAATCTTTAGCTTTTATCATGGTAAAATGTGTATAGAAATCTGAAATATCAACGATGAAATCCATAGAAATCCGTGTCAATCATCGACACAAAACATGTAAATCTCAAGTCTCAATACCTCATAGTCTCAATATCTCGGGCTCCGTCAGTCCGGATCGGCCCATATCATCAAATCTCACGACAACGGTCGGTATCCTCCGGATATCCGCCGAGCCAGACATCACCGGTAGGTAGCCTTCCCCTGCCAGGATCATCGTCTACAACTCGATCTTCTTGCCCCGAGGTACCATACCGGGCCCACCATGTACCCGAGACGGTTCATCCACTCCTCGAATCGGGTCTCGAAATCCAACAGAAAACATGAAATCTCATGGTGGACGACACATACATCACGAGAAAACCGCATCTTATATTTTAAAAAGAGAGGAGGAGAGAGAGAGAAGTTTTTATATATTCTTGCGGTTTTCCCCGAAATCCAGAAATCTCATAGAAATCCAAAATCTCAAAATCATGAGTAAGTATATGATAAGTGTCGGCATATGCCCCATAATACTGTATGATAACATGAAAATGTGAATGCATGAAATGTCTAAGTAATAAATACCATGTCTGTACTAACACCAGAGAGTAATCACAATATTATATCGATCTAGCTGTTAGCTGATTCTATTAATAAAAGATAATATGTTCTAAAGTGTACGTGACATAGCAATTACCGATGATGATGTGTGTGAGCCGGCAAATAAGTGTGCGTGGAATATGCGCATCATCGGCAATGGTGCTGGTGTCCTAACAGGCAGAGTTTTATACTGATTATAGAAACATATGAATGAACATGCACCCTGATGATTACGGCCTGAATGTAAGACAGATGTGTAACAACCACTCAATTGATATACAAGTACAACTACAACTATATGACTCGAGCCTAAACTAGTATCCATCTAACCTCCTAAGGAACTAAACCTAAGAAACTAGTCAATAAGAACTAAGAGTCCACCTAAGGTCTGAATCTATATCTCTAATAATCGGCGATCCAGCCTCAATAGCGTCACGTACGTAGTACGGCTTCCTCGAATCAAGAGTGCGGATCAATCATCACAACTATGCCTCGTACGGTAAAATCCATCGTACGACATCCCAATATCGGGGTACGGGTCAAGTATCATCTACGTGTCTCATCATTCGTATAATACCATCATCAATTCATGTCATGATCGAGGTACTGTACTGTAATCGCATATATCAATCATATATCATTGTCAGCATAAATATACATCGTTAATTTATCCTCAGAAATATCATGTCATATGTATCATATTGTGATCAAGTCACACTTAGATCATATCGTAATCAAGTCACACCTATATGATATCGTAATCAAGTCACACATATATGATATCGAAATCAAATCACTCTTATATGATGTCGTAATCAAGTCACACCTATATGATATCATATCATAATTTCAGGCACAGGTTACGGTCCGGGTTCTATTTTAGAGTCTCATATACTTCAATATCATCACCACCCTTTATTATTGTTCAAGTATACAAATCCATTATCTCATTTTCTAATGATCCGCTAACATCATAACACGACTGTATAGCCAAGAATCACGGCATCAGCCCAGTTATATTATTTCATCCCTGTGTGTCATATCACATCCTTGTATCACATATACGTATTGTGTATATATAAACATACCTACACCTAGTCCTACACACACACACACACACACACACACACACACACACATATACCCCACGTTGAGTCTCAGTGTGTGCGTGTGTGTGTATCTACCTGAAACCTACGAATCTCCTCCAAGATATTCATCCTCGGGTAAGATCTTTCTAAATCAATCCAGTCCAACCTAAGGTCACTACTAGGGTCCTACTCACCGAAATTCTTAGGTCACGTCTGGCTTCCTAATGACAATAAGTACTATCCCTATTCTACGTTTGCGGGGGTGCTAAACGCCATCCACCCGACTTCCCCCCGTAGATATACATCTACTCACCCGGTCCTTTTCTGCTGATTGAGTTGTAGGTTTTACGATCACCAAAAATATTTTACCGTAATCAGAAACGGCGTCGCTTTGCAGCTAGCCGGTGAATACGGGTCGATCCACAGGGATGTGTAATTTTCTTACGTGTTTTTACGAGTTGATTCCAATGGTGGTTTGATTTTGCTGATTGAGTCTAAAAACTAAGTTGTATGATATTAAGGAACTTGCTAGGGTTAGGTCTAAAGTAGGGTTTGATAAGATTGATATTAACACCTCTTTCAATGCACTCGATTAAAACTTTTTAGAAGTCATAACAATTATTAGTAAAGGGGATTAGGATGATTGGGAAGAAACGAAGTTTCTTCCTCTAGATCCTTGTCCGTCCTTTCCTACTAATTGCTATAACCTTCATGGACGTTATGCATGTCCGGTCCTTTATACTATGATTTCATCGTTACCTCGTGGGTAGGGTGCCGTAGGGAGCGGATCATGCATGCGTGCATGAAGTTCTACTTATGAAAAATTATTGGCATTGAAAGAGATGAGAGATATTCATCTCTCAATCCCTCCTTTATTCCTAACCCTAACAAGCGAGGAAATTACTCGCTCATTAGGGGATCTTTTAAAAATAGCTTTTTTGTTATGTGTATTTTTTTAGATCTAAAGAACTAATTATCTATTGCAGATTAAAAGGTTCTATACTAGAATTACTTAGGGCAAAAGAATGGTTTATCTAAGGCAATAATTAAATTAGAGCTAGGGCAAAAAAGTTAATTATAAACTAGGGCAGAAATTGAAAAGAACTTACAGGAAAGTGATGCTCTTCAATCCTCAAAACATTCTGAATTTTTATTAATTGAAAAGAGGCATAGGGTTACAATATTTTGATTACACTTTTATAAGAAAACAGGGAAATTTAGGGTTACGGGATTCGCACATGTGCGATTACAGATATGCCCACAAAAACTCCCAACCTTCGCACCGACGCACCGACACCCAAAATTTGCACCGACACGGGCATTAAATGGCCGCGGAACTGCGACATCGGTAGGCCTTGGGCCGCGGTTCCGTGGCCCTTTGGTGAGTTTAGCTCACCAAATTTCCTGGGCTGCATACTGGTTATTTGGGCTTCTTTATTCTTCAGTACTTTTCTCAATTGGGCTTCTGATTCTCTTCCAGATTTTCCAGTGAAACTTGTAGTGGTCTTTTGACATTTCGGACCATGCATTGCCTTGTGAATTATTCTTCGTCTAGGCTTGAGTAGGACCCTTCTACTTGTTGGTCAAAAGTTACTCTTTTATATCATCTTTTGTCTTTTTCACTGTATTTGCTCCAAGGACCTGTATCTTGTAATATGCAGCAGACATGCGTCAAAAGCACCTGTTTATTTATAAAACGAATAAGAATTGGGGAATATAAAATGCAATATTATGATGTGAACAAATACCCCCAAACTTATCTTTTGCTCGTCCTCGAGCAAACTTATTTTTTATTCTCGATAAGAACCTAACCTAGCCGCACTTTTGCAGGGAAACGCGATTGCACTGACTACGTGCAACAAGCCGTTAAACCTCTAGGTGTCCCTAGTAGGAGGAGTGTTGTCTTCTGAGGGTTTTCAGCGGATTACACCTACAAAATCCTATCAATTTGGCTTTTTCGACATTAATTCTCCAATTAGGTTTTCTAACACGGAATTCTATTATCGTCGACTTGTAAATTATTCATCCATATTCTTCACACTTCCTCATCATTTAACTTAAGATTATATATGTTCTATAGAATCACTCAGCTTTCGGCATCTCTTAAGTTTTTTAGGGTTCCGTCTCCACTTAGGAATTTTTCTATCAACTTTACTAAATATACAAGTTTTATTCTTCATTCCTTTCTCTTATCTAAACTCTAATCACATATCCCCACGTGTGTGTATAGATCACCCCTACACTTGGAAATTCAAATCAAGCAATCATACCCTTGTCCGTTGTTCAAAGCACTTATTAATTGGTGAATTTTTAATTTCGCTTACACATCCTTCATGCGACCGTTAATACTTCTTGAGGTACCAACGACCGATTACAAAATGCGTTTGCGTTTTAAAGCGTACGTCCTAGTTTTGCAACACCCAAGGCTTTAGCAGTGACTCCCAAACCAGTTGGTCTAAGGCACTAGGTGATGAAGCACACTCGCTATATATTTTTCTATTTTTAGCCTTAAGTAATCACAAAACCAGTGTTCATTTTTTTTATTCACTTTTGTATTTTTCATTTTCTTCGTACTAAGGACTTTTAGACAAGAGCATTTCAAGGTCTCCTCTACTATTCCAAGCTTTAAGGTGTGTGATTGTGCAATTTTGTAGGGTATACATTTTCAGAATCCATACTTAAGCCAGGAATTATTTTTCAAACTTATACTCTAATAAGAATATCAATATTTTTCCTTAATTTCAACTTAGCCCAAAAAGTGAACTCAAAATTTGCCTATTTCTAAATAAACTACAAAGACATATACTTTCTACCGTTAATCTTTAAAGAAGGTTATTTTTAGGGTTTTTAATTTACTAAATCTAAGATCTAGTTGTTCGTAGCTAGTTAACCTATTTGTCAAACTCAAGTTAAATATGGCCAAAATTGAATACAATAATTTTTATAATTTTTTTTGAAAATTTTCAATTTTTATGGGTTTTCAAATAAATATGCAAATGCAAGAATGTACATATGAATGCAAAGGAAGAAAACGTACCGAGCATACCCCCAAACTTAAACTGGACAGTGTCCTCACTGTCATGCTGCACCAGTAGGGTCGAGAATGTCGGCACTCTCCTGTTTATTTATTTATAATTTTTTTTTATTTTTTATTGTTAAAATAAAAAAAAAATATATACAGAAAGGCCCCCCAAACTTCAGTGAAACAATGTTAGACATTACTGCCAGACTTTGCACAGACCAAACATCAACACCAACCAGTCGAAAAATTTATCTGTAAAGAGTGTCGATTGGTGGAAGAACATGTTGTACCGATCCAAAAAGAATTGGGGAAGATAGGAGTGATGGTAGGGAAAGTGTGGAAGTGAATAGATATGATGTGGTGATGAATCAAAAGGAGAATGATCACCAGTCAGTGGAATATTGGCATTCTCATAGCTTATTAAAAGAAATGGGGGTGGTTCAACTTCTAAAGGAGGAGGTTGACTCACCACAATACCCCCAAAATGTTTCTGTGGGTCCTTTATTGACTTGGTATCATCCATCAATTGCATATGATATTCAATTATGAGGGAACTAATCTCCTCGATGTCCGCCATAGTCCAACCGAAAACTTGCCGCCTATCTTGTAAGACCTTTAAAATAGCGTTCTCTTGCTCGAAGGCTAGAGAGGCTGATATTATAATGGGAAAGGTCTTATTCTCACCTATGTAAGCATATTTAAGGTGAGACGGCAAGGGCATGAGCTCGAGTTTCGGAGGCGAAAGAATCATAGGTAAAATTGGGGAATCTACCTTGAACTCAAAGGACTCCAACACAGGTTCGAAATCACCGCAAACAACCGATTCGGATGGTTCAACTAACTCATCCAAAAATTCAAAAGACTCATATTCGGGCTGTGAGTCGTCATCATCCGAAAAAGTGAAACATTCATAATCAATATCGGTTGTGTCAACTGTGGTAGGCTTAAGGAGGGACGCACTAGTGGTGTCAAAACTGTTCTCATCAAACAAGAAACTTTCAAACTCGCAGTCCTCCTGCGTGATTTCATGAATAGAGCAAACTTCTCGTGTACTAGCATTAGGCACGGGGGGCAGACTTCCTAACTTGTAAATATTGAACTCACTAGACGTCTTCCCAAAGGATAGAGTCATAGAGCCATTGCGACAGTTTATTACGGCATTGGAAGTGGCCAAAAATGGTCGACCGAGGATCACCAGAATTTGTTTCCGTGAGTTGGCAACAGGTTGTGTGTCCATAACAATAAAATCAACGGGGAAAATGAACTCCCCAACTTTGATCAACACATCCTCTGGCTCACCTCTTGGATGGGCGATTGATCGATCAGCCATTTGGAGAGTACAGTGAGTGGGCTTAAGCTCTCCAATGCCTAATTGCTCGTACACAGAATAAGGTAGAAAATTGACACTAGCACCAAGATCAAGTAGTGCTCTATTGATGTTCTTGTCCCCAATTGTTATCGAAATAGTAGGACAACCGGAGTCCTTTTGCTTTTGGGGTAAAGAATTGACAAGAGCATCGCTAATAGCACTAGCCACAAAAACTTTCTTTGGTACTTGTGACTTCCTCTTTTTGGTGCATAAGTCCTTTATGATTTTTGCATATGAAGGAACTTGTTGGATCGCATCCAAAAGAGGGATATTTATGCTAACCTGTTTGAATAGCTCAACAATGTTCTCCATTTGTGGAGTTGGTTTATTGGATCTCAACCGGTTTGGAAAAGGAGCATTTTGAAATGTTGTTGAGTCCAATTTTTGCGGATCAGATTGTTGAGTTGGAAAGGAACCCCGTGTAGATGTGTTCATGTTGTGAGAAGTGGGTCCGTTTGAGCTAGAAAGAGTAGAGCCTTGTGAATGATGGAGAACAGGCTCTAATGAAGAAGAAGAAGGTGAAGAAGAACCACTGGCAGGAGTGTCATCGTGAATACCTACATTGTTTTGCAACATTTTCCCCGATCTCAACATGGTCACAGCGTTTACGTTATGAGTTTGCTGTTGATTTGCAGCATGTGCGTGACCGGGATTGGGCAGTGGTTGAGATGGGAGCTTTCCTTTTTCTCGCTCGCTCAATGCTGCATTGAGTTGTCCAATTTATGTGTAACGTTTCCAAAATAATAAAATATTATTTTCGGGAATTTTTATAATTTAATATTATTTTAATGAATATTTTAATATTCGGGTATAATTAAATACAAATAAATGGGGAAAAATTATGGAAAATTCTAAAATAGGGTATTTTATGGAATTATGCCATTTTAAAGTTTTTAAGATTAGTTATATGCTAATTTGGTGCTAATCGCGATTAAAAATCGCTAATTGGATTTTTAGCATTTTTGTGCAAAAATGTGTACATATCATTTTCCACACTTGTTACACTTGTGTTACATTTCTTTTGCCATGGTTGTTCATTTGGGTTCACTATTGGAGTGAGAAGGAAAAGAAAAGAAAAGGAAAAAAGTAAGTGATGATGAGAGAGAGAGAGAGTAGGTTGCTTTTGACTTTTGACCCTTTCCTCCATCATTTTCTCTCCCCTCTTCAAACAAGAGCTGCTGCTGCCCTTGCTCCTGCTCCCTCATCTCCCTCCCCTTCATTTCCTAGATCCCTCTCATTTCCCTCACCAAAACCCCATTCCCACTTCACAAAACTTGCTCCTAAGCTCACTAGCTACACATTGAACCTAGCAAGATTAGATTTGGAGGACTTTGAGCAACTCAAGAATTTTCTTGGGTTGCCAAAGAAGGTAATTTCTGCACCCCTAGTTTAGTAATTCAATTCTTATTGCATCCATTCTAGTTTCATGTCGATATGTTGTCGTTTGGTGGATTTGTGAAACTTTAAGTTAGGGTTTATGTGAGATCTAAGATTAAACATGAAATTGAGGATTGTGGTGACCTTAGAACCCCTTGTGTGATGCTAATTTGGACCCAAACCTGAACTTGAAACCTGAATACGGAATTACGGAATCGTTATCGGGGAAAACTGTGAATCTGTGATCGTATTTAAGAATCTGCTATCACCCCGAGACCCCAAAAATAAAACTGAGTTGACAGTGAGATGTGCAGGCACAATGGAACCACCACACCAAACCCTAGCCCCCAACTCATTCCCTCGGCCGCCAATTAATTCCTTCTGGCCGCAATTTGCGGCCAGAGCAGGAGGAAACCGTCTCGATTTTGGTGCATGGCCCTATTTCCTCTATTCTTGACCCTGGGTATGTCTAGTTTTGACTGATTCCAGTTAGGGTAAAATCTGGGTTGATTTGCTTGAGTTGGCGTATGATTTACGACTTGTTTTAGCATGGATTTTGGTATTTGGTGATTCATTCCTGTCGGGTGGCGTTTGGACGTCAACGACAAGTGGATATTGAACGTGTTTACATGCGAGACGATAGGTTTTTACCTATGCGAGTAGCGTGTGCTATTTTGGTTTCCGATGTGATTTTCATGTGCTTTAGCGTTGTGATATACTTGTAGGTACCCTACGAGATGTTGAGGCAAAGAAGATGAAGATAGCGACATCGGCATCGGTACACGAGAAGCAAGGTGAGTAGATTATATCTACGGGGAGAAGTCGGGTGGATGGCGTATAGCACCCCCGCAGTCCGTGGTGATGTATACGAATACGTATACACACATATATTTATTATGTGTTGTTTAGGATACTGATGGTAATAATGGTATTATTGGTGATAAGGATGTATTGGTTTAGTATAGTGCGAAACCCTAGAGTAGTGGTTGCACCCACACATACACGTACACATATACTTGCATACATTCTTTCATTTATCTGTGCGCATATGGAGGTGTGTATATCTACACATGGGTATGGGACTATGTGTTCATATACGGGATTGAGGATGATACATGGGATTGAGATGAGTCGATGAGGTTTGATTGAGGCCGAGAGATTCGGCGATATGACGGAGTTCGTATTTGAGATGTGATATGAGGGTAGTGATACCGGATATGTGATGAGATGAATGGGATATTGACCGTACCCAGCTATTGGGATACCGTACGACGATTTACCGTACGAGCTTTATATTGATGTTAGATCCGTACTCATGACTCGAGGATGTTATATGATATACTGTATCGTACGTGACACTATTGAGGCGAGATCACCGACTATATATATATATATGTATATCGACTCAGATTTAGGTGGTTTCCATACCCCTCCCGATTGACTTGATTGTTGGGTTCGTAGTTCGCATAGTAGGCGTTAGACTAGACCCGAGTCATACCTATTTCAAACTAACGAATCGGGGATATTTTAAACATAGGCAGAAGGGTTTATACGGATATTTTCAAACGACGCATCTTTTCTTAAAACACCGTAGCCCTTATTTTACCAAAAGCCCTGATTCGTCTTATTTCAAAAGGCAAGGTTGCATGATATATCTATTGAGGCAGGTTCTTTACTGTTGCGTTGATTATTCGATTCCGCATATTCATGCTATTTGCATTGCATCGCTTGTATTGTTGATATATTTCAGTCATGCTGCTAGGACACCAGCACCATTATCGATGATGCGTATGTTCCACATACACTTGTTTGCCGGCTCACACACTTCATCATCGATAATTGCCATGTCACTACACTGTAGTACTATTGTATTCAGTGTATGTTGCTTACATTTCTTTACATGTCGCATACATCATGTTTTCTGATTATACGCATTGAGATATGTTGTTTCCATGATATTTATGGTTTTTGGGAACCGTGGGTGTTTCAAAAAGAGAATGTGTAATTATTTTAAAACCCGGTTACCCTTGATATGATATTTCAGTGCGTCCACCATGTGTTTTCTCGGTGCTGAGAGCGACATGTGAAATCCGATTCGAGGAGGCGGATGAGGCCGATTGCGGGTACATGGTGGACCCGGTATGGTTCCCCGGGGCAAGAAATGTTTTTCGTGGAGTAGACGATGAGCCTGGCAGGATGGCGAGTACCTACCGGTGATTGGTTGGACCTGGCAGTTATCCGGAGGATACTGACCAGAGTCGATAGATGGATATGGGCGTACTGCCGGGGCCGAGGGCCGATACCGCAGACAGAGCCCGTGGGCCGATCCGGACTGACGGAGCCCGATATATGAGGATTTACATGCCGATGCTGGGCACAGTTTTCATGATGTTTTTGAGTGTCGATGCTGGGCACTCCGGTTCCATGATGTTGACGTGTCGCGAGGGACACAGATTGTTTATATCCTCATATTCCCATGCACATGCTTTATGATATTTACATGCATGATGGTTATTGTCATTGGGTGACGAGTGGACGGGATCCACGTACATGCAGATTTGATTACATTGATCATACCTCACATTTATGATATGCTATTACCTGAAGCACTGGCACGAGCACTTGGCACTACACTCATGCATAGAGATTTCCTTGCCAGTTTAGCATGCTTCAGACTTATTCATATTGTGGTTTATTTATATCTGATCGTATTGACCTAGGCTGGGTCATGCATTCGATCTCTGCTTGTAGATATTTACTATTCACGAGTTGGCAACTCACCCCCGTTGTGCCACAGTTCTTGCAGGTTTTGCCGTACAGATTCCATAGCGGCATTTCTGGCACACTGCTTCCTTATGGGTGACTTGCTTGGGTAGGTGGGTTCTTTTGTATCAGAACCGCCATTGTTCATGTATTATTTATTGTATCTAGAGATTCCATCAACCAAAACTTGTATATTGTTTCAGACTTAGAAAACAGTGTTGTATTATTTCGACCTTAGAGTCGCGCTTGTAGTATTACGGTTTTCTGGCTGTTTTGAGTTCTTTTTGGGTTTTGATCCCCGCCCTTTGGCGTTGTATATTATTATTGCTTGCGTGGTTGTGACCGTCGATTGACGAAGAGTTAGCTCCCGCTTGGGGATGCCTTTTATCATTTCATATATATTATTCTTGTTGTACCCCGTTCGGGGCCAGTTTTTACAAAGGAAACTTTGCCGAAATTTTCAGGAAAAATTACACATTTTAAAAATGCATATTCGGCTTAGTTGTTTAAAAACTTTGATTTTTGAAACATGATTTCGTTACTTCTTAAAACAAGTTTTCCTTATTTACTCTTTAAATGGTTTTAGATTTCTGGGCTTTTGGCTTACTTGGATCAGATGGGGTCCTATAGACTTCATATGGTTCAAGGGCCAGTCACATGCTCTTTCGGGTCGTGACAAAGTTGGTATGAGAGCGCTAGGTTGACCTTGGTTCGAGTCTAAGTTTGACTATGTGGAGCCTAGGGCGTTATCTATATACGGAACTTAGGCTTGACCTTACGGAACTTAGACTTAGTCGAGGGGGTATTAGACCCGAACTTTCGTCGCGTAGGATGACCCTTGGTTGATGGAATAGGTGACTAAAGTAGAGTGACATACCGTGGGTATGTTCCGCGGCATACTTACGACACGCCACTCCGCTTAAGAAACCTTAGGTTGTACATTTCCTTGCACCGTATTATATTCCTTCCTATGATCTATCCTCATCGATTCTGGTTTTGGTTTTGCTGCCCCGATTGCACGGGCAGAGTGAGCTACGGCTCGAGTTGCGTCAGCATGAGCTCGTCGTGGACGAGGACTGACCAGGGCGTGATTCCAGAGACATACGATTGCATATTGAGGAGTCGTCTTATTGTGTTTTCGCGCCATGAGCGTTGGATTGATCGCTTTTACGAGATTTCCGGATGTGCTGATCGGCACCAGAGGATTGAGCCACTGATAGAGGCCAGCCAGGATGTGATGACCATCGATATATCGCTTATCTAGGACGATTGAGGCGCTGTTTAGAGTATAGACGAAGGAGCCAGTCGTTGCTGCTAATGATGAGATATCGCCCAGATGATTGGAGCTACTGCGGCATGAGTATATTCTTAGAGATATGATAGTGAGTTGCTAGTCACCGAGGATTTATGATTAGGACATGTGGTTCGTTCGCTTACCCCGATGCGAGGTCACCAGATAGATTGATTCCAGCTAGAGGCGACTTCACGCAGATTCGTTGAGAGTCGATTGAGACGATCGAATGTGAGGAACCCATTTTCCAAGTTTAAAGTATTCGGAAAGACATGCAAGCGATCCTATGGACCCTCTAGAAGAATGAAACCCTAACTCGACATAATGACCGTGTGAAAGCCTTTAAACCTTAGGGTTTGTGGCGGTTCCGCGGCGCCATTAGTGAGGCTTGGGTTTGCCCTTCTACGGCTGGACCACCGATGCTGTGGTATGTACTCGATACTATTAAACTGTAACCGAGATGTTGAGCTCTTGGGGGATTGTGAGGTTCTGATGAGTCGATCGGATGGTTCGACATCTTTCGGATATTGTGATAGGACACTGCTTGGGAGACTCCAGATGCGAGCATAGCCGTTGGAGCGCAGCCTATGTAGCCACGATGAGATGAGTCCGAATCAGTCGATATTGAAGCAGAGTGGAGTAAAGAGTTCGCATGAGATTTCGACGAGATGACGTTCCACTCCGCCGACGTTAGAGATGCGATACGCACGTTGAGGACGTGATCGGCTAGATATATTCTACTGAGTGACGAAGATACCGAGTTCATGATTTTGAGTCTGTGTTAGAGACTTCGGAGGGACCGTAGCCGAGGACATTGCAGTGCGCAGATAGAGACGCGATGTCGAAATGGTCGATGATACAGACAAGCGGGACAAGAAGTTCGTGCGAGATGCAGACGAGCTGGTGCTACACCCCGTTAAGATTAAAGGTCGGATATGCATACAGAGGCGCAGGGATGCGACCAGCTTCCGAGGAGATGTTGTACTAAGGGCGCAGACGTCCAGAAAGCGAGGAAAGATTACGCCAGTGTACCAGCCTCCGTACAGTTTGGCTTAGGCAAGATCAGAAAAGACCTTGAGTAGGATTCCTTCCAGTACACTGCTGCAATAAAATTTGCACCAGGAGCAGATGCGTGATGTGCATTCGGAGGACCCGAGGTCGGCGCCAGTGATGTGCTGCGTTACGAGCAGTCGTGAGGATTGACCGAGTGATGACCTGAAAAGTGCCAGAACGGAATCGTTCCGGTTAGCACACCTGACCGGGCCGGTGAGCCGATGGATTGCGAGATTGGTAATCCACAGGGAAGATAAGGAACCAGAGGCAGATGACGCCAGCCGCGAGCAAGAGGCAAGTGGATATCTTGCGCCGCTAGTATTGGATGTACCGGCACCTTCTCGACCTCGAAGGAGGATATACCGACGACGGTATTTATGATTTATGATTTGTGATTTTGTGATGTGACTATCACGTATCCGTCACTTGGGATTTCGGTATTTTGGCGATTTATTTGCATGATTTGGTTTTGATGGCTGAGTTCTATGATTTCTGTTTTTGGCACCATGGTTGCACTTACTGGGTATTCATATTTTGTGCAGAGTTATTATTCTCGAGGTATTGATTGTGATTTCGTGCCTATTTTATGCCAGTGATTTGATTTACGCTTCCAGCGTAGTTTTCATGTACTTTTAGTGTTTTGATTTGATTTGTACAAGCTGATGCACACGGTTGTGAGATTTTCCATCACGGTACACTTGATTTTGATTGGGCCACATTATATATCGTCGATTTTGACCCTGATATTGATGATTGATTCTTGCACTCCGTGCTTTCGACTGGACTTACGCATGTTCGACGTTTGCTATTGGATTTTATGATTTCGTGCATGTTGAGTGCGCAGGGTTTAGATTTCATTCATGCACGATGGATGCACCGATTTGGATTTTCGCGCATGTTGGGCGCATGTTTTGAGATACGATTTTGGTGCACACCCGATGCACTAAATCGAAATTCTTCGTGCATGTCGGATGCACCGGATTTTGGCTGTCAGGCACACACGTTGCCTATAACAGATGCTTCGTGCATGCCCGTTGCACCTGAATGTTGTTTTGTGCACCTGTATGGCACATATATGGATTTTGATTTCCATGCGCACCAGACGCACAGGGTGATGTTATGTGCATTTTTGGGATTTATTCCTTTTTGAGCAGTACATTTTTTATGATATTGGATATTTGTTTTCATACTGAGCAGGACTAGTCAGAGGACAGTACCTGGATATATTTTGCATGCATTGATAGTTCGAAGGGATTTCCAAAGAGCGAGCTATGGTCTCGATATATATATACCTACGTGTCCGATATGACACGAAACGTTTTAAAAACAAGGGAACCCTTCTAAATTGCTTTCAAAACGGCGGAACGTACCTATTAAACAAAGGATATATATATATACGTATATAGTTATTTCTTATGAAAAACGTCTGCCACTGTGCAGTGTTACGCGCATCGCACAACGACTCAAAAAGATTTGGCATGCATTTACATCAGCTATTTACATGTATAGATTGGATGTCTACATGTATAGTTCTGATCTATATTATATTGGTTTTGTATTGGATTTGACATTTGTGTCTTTACCATGACTCCGATGATTGCGGGATGCTTGATGGAGTGTTGCTTTTGAGTTATCTGCTCAGTACTCATGCGCATGCATTGCGCTAGGATACGTTTTATGTATTGCTGATTTCGGAGCCCCGACGACTTGGGATTTGTATCGAAACGTTTTAATATTTGGGGGTTTTAAATTTAAATTCGGGGACCGAATTTCTTTAAGGGGGGTAGATTGTAACGTTTCCAAAATAATAAAATATTATTTTCGGGAATTTTTATAATTTAATATTATTTTAATGAATATTTTAATATTCGAGTATAATTAAATACAAATAAATGGGGAAAAATTATGGAAAATTCTAAAATAGGGTATTTTATGTAATTATGCCATTTTAAAGTTTTTAAGATTAGTTATATGCTAATTTGGTGCTAATCGCGATTAAAAATCGCTAATTGGATTTTTAGCATTTTTGTACAAAAATGTGTACATATCATTTTCCACACTTGTTACACTTGTGTTATATTTCGTTTGCCATAGTTGTTCATTTGGGTTCACTATTGGAGTGAGAAGGAAAAGAAAAGAAAAGGAAAAAAGTAAGTGATGAGAGAGAGAGAGAGTAGGTTGCTTTTGACTTTTGACCCTTTCCTCCATCATTTCCCTTCTCATTTTCTCTCCTCTCTTCAAACAAGAGCCGCTGCTGCCCTTGCTCCTGCTTTCTCATCTCCCTCCCCTTCATTTCCTAGATCCCTCTCATTTCCCTCACCAAAACCCCATTCCCACTTCATAAAACTTGCTCCCAAGCTCACTAGCTACACATTGAACCTAGCAAGATTGGATTTGGAGGACTTTGAGCAACTCAAGAATTTTCTTGAGTTGCCAAAGAAGGTAATTTCTGCACCCCTAGTTTAGTAATTTAATTCTTATTGCATCCATTCTAGTTTCATGTCGATATGTTGTCGTTTGGTGGATTTGTGAAACTTTAAGTTAGGGTTTATGTGAGATCTGAGATTAAACATGAAATTGAGGAATGTGGTGACCCTAGAACCCCTTGTGTGATGCTAATTTGGACCCAAACCTGAACTTGAAACCTGAATACGGAATTACGGAATCGATATCGGGGAATACTGTGAATCTGTGATCGTATTTAAGAATCTGCTATCACCCCGAGACCCCAAAAATAAAACTGAGTTGACAGTGAGATGTGCAGGCACCATGGAACCACCACACCAAACCCTAGCCCCCAACTCATTCCCTCGGCCGCCAATTAATTCCTTCTGACCGTAATTTGCGGCCAGAGCAGGAGAAAACCGTCTCGATTTTGGTGCATGGCCCTATTTCCTCTATTCTTGACCCTGGGTATGTCTAGTTTTGACTGATTCCAGTTAGGGTAAAATCTGGGTTGATTTGCTTGAGTTGGCGTATGATTTACGACTTATTTTAGCATGGATTTTGGTATTTGGTGATTCATTCCTGTCGGGTGGCGTTTGGACGTCAACGACAAGTGGATATTGAACGTGTTTACATGCGAGACGATAGGTTTTTACCTATGCGAGTAGCGTGTGCTATTTTGGTTTCCGATGTGATTTTCATGTGCTTTAGCGTTGTGATATACTTGTAGGTACCCTACGAGATGTTGAGGCAAAGAAGATGAAGATAGCGAGATCGGCATCGGCACACGAGAAGCAAGGTGAGTAGATTATATCTATGGGGAGAAGTCGGGTGGATGGCGTATAGCACCCTCGCAGTCTGTGGTGATGTATACGAATACGTATACACACATATATTTATTATGTGTTGTTTAGGATATTGATGGTAATAATGGTATTATTGGTGATAAGGATGTATTGGTTTAGTATAGTGCGAAACCCTAGAGTAGTGGTTGCACCCACACATACACGTACACATATACTTGCATACATTCTTTCATTTATCTGTGTGCATATGGAGGTGTGTATATCTACACATGGTTTTGGGATTATGTGTTCATATACGGGATTGAGGATGATACATGGGATTGAGATGAGTCGATGAGGTTTGATTGAGGCCGAGAGATTCGGCGATATGACGGAGTTCGTATTTGAGATGTGATATGAGGGTAGTGATACCGGATATGTGATGAGATGAATGGGATATTGACCGTACCCAGCTATTGGGATGCCGTACGACGATTTACCGTACGAGCTTTATATTGATGTTAGATCCGTACTCATGACCCGAGGATGTCATATGATATACTGTATCGTACGTGACACTATTGAGGCGAGATCACCGACTATATATATATATGTATATCGACTCAGATTTAGGTGGTTTCCATACCCCTCTCGATTGACTTGATTGTTGGGTTCGCAGTTCGCATAGTAGGCGTTAGACTAGACCCGAGTCATACCTATTTCAAACTAACGAATCAGGGATATTTTAAATATAGGCAGAAGGGTTTATACGGATATTTTCAAACGACGCATCTTTTCTTAAAACACCGTAGCCCTTATTTTACCAAAAGCCCTGATTCGTCTTATTTCAAAAGGCAAGGTTGCATGATATATCTATTGAGGCAGGTTCTTTACTGTTGCGTTGATTATTCGATTCCGCATATTCATGCTATTTGCATTGCATCGCTTGTATTGTTGATATATTTCAGTCATGCTGCTAGGACACCAGCACCATTATCGATGATGCGTATGTTCCACATACACTTGTTTGCCGGCTCACACACTTCATCATCGATAATTGCCATGTCACTACACTGTAGTACTGTTGCATTCAGTGTATGTTGCTTACATTTCTTTACATGTCGCATACATCATGTTTTCTGATTATACGCATTGAGATATGTTGTTTCCATGATATTTATGGTTTTTAGGAACCGTGGGTGTTTCAAAAAGAGAATGTGTAATTGTTTTAAAACCCGGTTACCCTTGATATGATATTTCAGTGCGTCCACCATGTGTTTTCTCGGTGCTGAGAGCGACATGTGAAACCCGATTCGAGGAGGCGGATGAGGCCGATTGCGGGTACATGGTGGACCCGGTATGGTTTCCCGGGGCAAGAAATGTTTTTCGTGGAGTAGATGATGAGCCTGGCAGGGTGGCGAGTACCTACCGGTGATTGGTTGGACCTGGCGGTTATCCGGAGGATACTGACCAGAGTCGATAGATGGATATGGGCGTACTGCCGGGGCCGAGGGCCGATACCGCAGACAGAGCCCGTGGGCCGATCCAGACTGACGAAGCTCGATATATAAGGATTTACATGCCGATGCTGGGCACAGTTTTCATGATGTTTTTGAGTGTCGATGCTGGGCACTCCGGTTCCATGATGTTGACGTGTCGCGAGGGACACAGATTGTTTATATCATCATATTCCCATGCACATGCTTTATCATATTTACATGCATGATGGTTATTGTCATTGGGTGACGAGTGGACGGGATCCACGTACATGCAGATTTGATTACATTGATCATACCTCACATTTATGATATGCTATTACCTGAAGCACTGGCACGAGCACTTGGCACTACACTCATGCATAGAGATTTCCTTGCCAGTTTAGCATGCTTCAGACTTATTCATATTGAGGTTTATTTATATCTGATCGTATTGACCTAGGCTGGGTCATGCATTCGATCTCTGCTTGTAGATATTTACTATTCACGAGTTGGCAACTCACCCCCGTTGTGCCACAGTTCTTGCAGGTTTTGCCGTACAGATTCCATAGCGGCATTTCTGGCACACTGCTTCCTTATGGGTTACTTGCTTGGGTAGGTGGGTTCTTTTGTATCAGAACCGCTTTTGTTCATGTATTATTTATTGTATCTAGAGATTCCATCAACCAAAACTTGTATATTGTTTCAGACTTAGAAAACAGTGTTGTATTATTTCGACCTTAGAGTCGCGCTTGTAGTATTACGATTTTCTGGCTGTTTTGAGTTCTTTTTGGGTTTTGATCCTCGCCCTTTGGCGTTGTATATTATTATTGCTTGCGTGGTTGTGACCGTCGATTGACGAAGAGCTAGCTCCCGCTTGGAGATGCCTTTTATCATTTCATATATATTATTCTTGTTGTACCCCGTTCGGGGCCAGTTTTTATAAAGGAAACTCTGCCGAAATTTTCAGGAAAAATTACACATTTTAAAAATGCATATTCGGCTTAGTTGTTTAAAAACTTTGATTTTTGAAACATGATTTCGTTACTTCTTAAAACAAGTTTTCCTTATTTACTCTTTAAATGGTTTTAGATTTCTGGGCTTTTGGCTTACTTGGATCAGATGGGGTCCTATAGACTTCATATGGTTCAAGGGCCAGTCACATGTTCTTTCGGGTCGTGACAAAGTTGGTATCAGAGCGCTAGGTTGACCTTGGTTCGAGTCTAAGTTTGACTATGTGGAGCCTAGGGCGTTATCTATATACGGAACTTAGGCTTGACCTTACGGAACTTAGACTTAGTCGAGGGGGTATTAGACCTGAACTTTCGTCGCGTAGGATGACCCTTGGTTGATGGAATAGGTGACTAAAGTAGAATGACGTACCGTGGGTATGTTCCGCGACATACTTACGACACGCCACTCCGCTTAAGAAACCTTAGGTTGTACATTTCCTTGCACCGTATTATATTCCTTCCTATGATCTATCCTCATCGATTCTGGTTTTGGTTTTGCTGCCCCGATTGCACGGGCAGAGTGAGCTACGGCTCGAGTTGCGTCAGCATGAGCTCGTCGTGGACGAGGACTGACCAGGGCGTGATTCCAGAGACATACGATTGCATATTGAGGAGTCGTCTTATTGTGTTTTCGCGCCATGAGCGTTGGATTGATTGCTTTTACGAGATTTCCGGATGTGCTGATCGGCACCAGAGGATTGAGCCACTGATAGAGGCCAGCCAGGATATGATGACCATCGATATATCGCTTATCTAGGACGATTGAGGCGCTGTTTAGCGTATAGACGAAGGAGCCAGTCGTTGCTGCTAATGATGAGATATCGCCCAGATGATTGGAGCTACTGCGGCATGAGTATATTCTTAGAGATATGATAGTGAGTTGCTAGTCACCGAGGATTTATGACCAGGACATATGGTTCGTTCGCTTACCCCGATGCGAGGTCACCAGATAGATTGATTCCAGCTAGAGGCGACTTCACACAGATTTGTTGAGAGTCGATTGAGACGATCGAATGTGAGGAACCCATTTTCCAAGTTTAAAGTATTCGGAAAGACATGCAAGCGATCCTATGGACCCTCTAGAAGAATGAAACCCTAACTCGACATAATGACCGTGTGAAAGCCTTTGAACCTTAGGGTTTGCGGCGGTTCCGCGGTGCCATTAGTGAGGCTTGGGTTTGCCCTTCTACGGCTTGACCACCGATGCTGTGGTATGTACTCGATACTATTAAACTGTAACCGAGATGTTGAGCTCTTGGGGGATTGTGAGGTTCTGACGAGTCGATCGGATGGTTCGACATCTTTCGGATATTATGATGGGACACTGCTTGGGAGACTCCAGATGCGAGCATAGCCGTTGGAGCGCAGCCTATGTAGCCACGATGAGATGAGTCCGAATCAGTCGATATTGAAGCAGAGTGGAGTAAAGAGTTCGCATGAGATTTTGACGAGATGACGTTCCACTCCGCCGACGTTAGAGATGCGATACGCACGTTGAGAACGTGATCGGCTAGATATCTTCTACTGAGTGACGAAGATACCGAGTTCATGATTTTGAGTCCGTGTTAGAGACTTCGGAGGGACCGTAGTCGAGGACATTGCAGTGCGCAGATAGAGACGCGATGTCGAAATGGTTGATGATACAGAATTGTTCACTTGATTGCTGTAGACTGTGTAGATTGCTTTAGGAACGCATCTAGACTTCTTTCGAGCGAGCTAACGTTGTCATTATTAGGTTGAACAAAATTGTTTGGCGCGTAAGAATTGTTAGGCACAAAATTGTTCACTTGATTAGGGTACGGTTGCTGTTGGAAAGGTTGCTGTTGAAATTAAGTTTGTGGAGGTGCTTGTTGTTGTTGTGGAGGAGGCCCTTGAAAATTGTTATTTCCTTGGAATTGTTGATTTTGGTTCCAAGCGAAATTTGGGTGACTCCTCCACCCCGGATTGTATGTCGAAGAGTATGGATCGTTTCTTTGTCGCTGCTGAAAGGCAGCATTAACTTGATCATGTCCTTGAGTAGATGCATTGTAAGGAAACTCTTCGGTTAAGTGTGATGGAGCCGAACAACAAGCACATACAGTTCGTGGAGGCATAACAGGGGCAGGAGAAGGCGACGAGATTTTGGTCTCAATCGCTTCTAGCTTTTTCGTAAGAGCGGCCATCTCGGCCTTCATAGCAATCGACATCTCTACTTGATGTATGCCTGCCCTAGATTGACCACTAGAAGAAGATGATGTGATCTTGGAGCTCTCCCACTGAATTGTTTGTTCACTAAGATCCTCAAGAAACTGCCACGCTTCCTCACTAGATTTGGAGAGAAAGTGACCTTGACAGATGGTTTTTAGCAACTGCTTCGTTGCCGAGTTCAATCCCTCGTATAATGTTTGGCAAAGTTGCAAACTTTCGATCCCAAGATGAGGGCATTGAACGAGTAGGTCTTTAAATCTCTCGAAGCACTTCCAAAATGGTTCGGAAGGAAGCTGTGAAAATTGTAT